>JAGDQP010012241.1:0-50825 GCA_022664845.1 Lepisma saccharinum
ATATATATATATCATCATCATCATATTCAGCCGTTTTCTATCCACTGCTGGATGAAGGCCTCCCCCTTTTCTTTCCACATATCTCGGTCTGCTGATATCCTCATCCATGTAGCTCCTGAAAAACGCTTGATTTCATCTACCCATCTTACATTTGGACGTCGTCTCGGTCGTTATGGTTGCCTGTTGAAATTGAAATCCATGCGTTATGTTTTACCCCCCCTTCCCCCTGAGTAAAAAGTTTAATTCGCACACTGCTTATGAGTCGCTAAGATAGATCCTTACTACTTGAACTAGTTTCTATCAGAATTCCAAATCGTACCAGGATGTTGTAGTTTCCCTTTTGATAGAATCGTATGCTTTCTTAAAATCAATGAATAACTGGTGAACCGTCCCATTGTATTATTTCCACTTCCCTAATATTTGCCTTAAGGTAAAAATCTGGTCCAACGTAGATCTATCTACTTTTTCTCAATCCACATTAAATGATCTCCAATTATCACATCTACGTATACGCTTAGCTGTGTTATCAGGATATTACTAAACACTTTGGAACATGTTAGAAGTAATGAGATTCCTCAGCAATTATTACTGCTATTTTTATCGCCCTTTTTCATAAATCTGAACTATTACTAAGGTTTTTCCATTTCTTGAAAAGCTCCTGTTTTCTTCATACAGCACTTACCATTTTATACAGCTCCTAGACTAGTAGTAATCTTCCTCCTGCTTTAATTAATTCGCCATGGATGTTTTTAATTTCTGGTGGTTTAAATTTTTCCAATTTATATATTGATATTTCGACATCTGTCTTGGTAAGTTCAGGTATACACGGTTCTGTGGTGTGGATTTTAAGTTCGTGTGCCTTAGTCATGGATCCATTGTATAGATCCGTAAAAGTGATGTGCAGAGCGTTTCTTTATAGTTTCGAAGTACTTGGGTTCTAACTTCGATTTTTTTTTATTTTGGTGGAAAAAAAGATCTGCTAATTTACTGGTATATACTTGTAATGTTTCATAATGTCAGAAACATATCAATCTAGTTTGGCTAGACTACATACTGACTACATATCAATTACGTAGTCGGTATGGCTCTGAAAATTTTACTCAGTTTATTTAAAATGGACTTTGTTCGATGTGTTTACAAATGTATTTACAAATTTTGTTGGTACTTTTTCGATACGACATCTTTAAACTCTTACTTTCAGTCTTGTTCTTTATAATTCAAGAGCCTTGTTCGACGTAAATTTAACTCTTGGAATTCTTTACAGCCAGTTGGATTTGATTTTCAAAAAACTTCCAATGTAGCCAGATGGTACGAGAATTCAAAGAGAATTCTTCTCGACTATGAAAACCAGTCTGGATCTAATGATTTCGGTGATATACACAAAGAAGTAATTAACCGCGTGGGTTGAGCTGAATGTTTAATTTTATTTGTTGAAGCGTGTCAGAATTTTTTTTTTATTGAAAAATAAAATGTTATAATTTTTCGTTGTTATATCAATTTTTAAATTTGTAATTTGGCTGTTGTAATAATTTAAATAATAAATAAAAGTTAAATCACCATTAATGTCTTGTAGTTAAGAATGACAGTGCCTGAAAATGGATTAAATTAATGTATCTCAGGATATGTATTCTATTTTAAGAAATTTGAACATTCGAGCCATTTGGGTTGTTCGCTGTCTCATTAGAAGTTTAAAACTGATAACAGCTAATATATATTATAGTACTATATATATATATTATAGTACTTGGGATAATAGTATGTCATATTTGTTCAAGTAGCAATGATGCATATGTAGTTTTGAGAAATACTTGTTACTGGAAATATGTGCAAAGCCATCACAGTGAATTATAGTCACTCTTCAGCTTCTAAAAGTATGTCCTGACTTTGTTGCCCAATTAAAAATCTACCTAATGCAGAAATATTGATAACAGGTATCATGATAACAGGCACGAGCAGTACTTTAAAGATTTAGTCAGTAGTCAGATTTTAAAGAGTCGTCAACAGAGTCATTGCTGGTCAGACATACACAATGTCGGTGGAAGTATATATAAGATGACAAATTGGTCAACATGGCAGCTCGTCATCACCACATTTACTTTTTTCTTTCCAATTCCAATTATTTGTCTAAATCTTAAGCGAAATGAGATACTTGGTGCAGAAATAGTGTATCCCACATATACATTTTTTTTTACATTTTGATGTGTGACATTTTCGTTCATACAAAGTACAAAGATTTATATGCCAAAATATCACCCTAAGTGCCTTGAATAGTTTTGTTGGCAATAATACTGGATTTACCATGTACCTTGCGGTCCCTTTTTCTAAGCAAAATTGTAATACGGGCTACACCATTTCCGCACCAAGCCCCTAAAATATTACCACTTTTCTATGTATGTGAAGCGCTCGTGCACCTGTCTGCATCTTATATCACTTAAGTAAATTTTTTTTGTACTTCATTTTATCATTCATGCTCATATTTCGTGTACATTTGCATCGTCGTATTAAATCTAATAGAAAATAATTATAATAATTGTATCTATTAGGTAAATAGAATTATAATTCAATACACATTAGAAAGCTTAAATTAGAACCACGTCACACGAAAACGTCTTTCAAATGTTCATTGAATGGATAATTATATTTATTTATGTTTCGGGAAGTTTAGATTTAAATTTTATTTAAAACGATTTTTAACCAATCGGGTATCTTGTTGTATAACCTTCTACAATGGTAATATATTCCTCCGTTGTCTCGAACTACAGTTATGAATACTCATAATATTCATTAATAAAATACTGATTCTTCATAACAAATATTATATACATTTGTAAACGAAATACAAGCAAGAGTAAGGACTATTTGAGATTTAAAAATGTTTCTGGGTGAACTGGAACATGAAAGCCAAAGGAACAATACTTCTCAAGGTCCCTGTTTGTAAGCGAAAAACATATATTCGAGAGGAAGAGATTTTTTCCAAATTTTTCTCGAAACTTAAAAGTAAGTAAATTTTGGCTTTTCACACAGGGAAGGGGGTAATTATATTATTCCAAATAGCAAAATATTGTTGAACGAATGAAAATCTGATTGTATGTTTTAACATTAGATTAATGTTTTTCAGTATGATTCAGCTTACGTAATATTTGGCCGTTGGCAATAACGTTGGCCTTCAAAGCGATACCCAACCTAGGGTTAACTATATGGAAATTTACTGTTTAATAAACAGAATTTCGTAAATATTTACGTAGTTTTTTTTAAAGTGATCTTAATCATTATTCCATTACACGTTTTATTCTCTCGTCTTCATTTATAGTTGAAAAATCTCTCCACTTCTCTGCGGCTGGATTCGAACTTGGAACCTTGTGATCTGTTGTCTTAACCACTCTGCTACAGAGGTATATTTGAAGACTAATACGTCGAATATGCACTTCCTCAACTTAGACATGGAATGTGGTGATATACACAAGGGAATATGATGTCTTATACATATTACTTTTGTATAATATGTGTTCTAAACATACAAAATAAGAAATGATTAAAAAAATCTCTACATGGATCTATCAGTACTGGTGCCTGGGCGAATGTTGTAATGACAGTCACTTATTTGGTGCAAATTTAGAACCAAATCAGATAATGTCCAAATACCATTTTATATTTCCCTCAGCTAGAAGCGGAATTACACCATTTGTGAGTTCGTTTTTGCTTATAGAAACAAGCATTGGACCAATATATGTTTTAACATATTATTTATGGTTGGCTTACGTTGTATTTATCCCCAAAATGTTAACAACAGTGCAAACGTTATTCGTCACGTTTGCCCAATAATGGACATTGGTCCAACGAAGCATGTTTTGTGGGATAGTTCAACTTGTGAACACAAGAACCAGAAGAAGATACTCTATTTGATTTACACAATATTTGTCTTGTATAAAAAAAAGTAAGAAACGAACACGTGCACGGAAGTCAAAGAGCAGGCCGTAATAGTGTCATGTAGTGAACGACGCACCAAGGTCAGAACAATTGACTAACGCATTACGTGGAAGTTTCAGCATTGGTTCATATAAAGTTATGTATTGAAAATGCTGTGTAAACGGGGAGGAGGTGGGGGGATTGAGGTTGAGTAATTGAAGGTTTAGGCCAGGTTTCATTTTCGCGCTAAAACCCTCCTCCCACAGGTGGCGTGTTGAGATGGTAGTCGCAGGGGATAGGATGTGTATTATAGCAACACGGAAAGACAGATCAAAATTTGTGTTGTGTGATTGAGTGTGTAAGGAGACTGAAACATCTGTTTGTAGATGGCACAGAAGTGACTATGGATGCTAATACAAAAGTTCAAGGTTTCACCCACAGAAAAGGCATTACATAATTTGCAGGTTAGAATGTAAACTGCTTTACAGATGTGACATGTCCTTAGAATTTGAGGTGTAGTAGTAACGTATTGATAGTGGTGAGGATGTAGCAAGTCATATATATAGAACTACTGTATATTTGGGCACCAGTTGGAGGTTGCAGGAGGTAAGGATTCATACAAACTAACATGTTTCTAAGATTGAGTAGTAGAGGTACTGAAAACCTAATCTAGGTTTGATGGGTACACTGGACTTGTGTCTGGTTTGTACTGGGGAATGAGGAAGTGAGAATGTATGATTTTCTTGACGTCGGTTAATATGTCCATTACGGCATTTTGTAATATGCATTTTCAAATAGGTTTAAAGTCTTTGATGATACTATGCCGAATCAGTTCTATTGTTCGTAGTGTATGAAGGTCTAAAGTTCATTTTCCCAAGCTTTCGGCAGCCTGTAGCTCTGAAACTATGCACATTTCGAAAATTTGTCAGAGGAACTTTCTTCTTGTTTTGACGTGAGAAATCACCTTCAGAAGTATGTCAGTGTAGTTCATAAAAGCCCCGTATATATATATATATATATATATATATATATATATATATATATTTCAGAGCCTCCTGCGTAACCTAGTCGGTAGCGCGCTCGACTTCAGTGCGATCAGTCCAGGGTTTGATTTCCTGTTGGGGCTCAAAAATTTCGTTGTTGACCCAGTATCGTGAGGACAATTGGGGAGCTGCTGTGAATAAAAGACAGTGGCGATCACAGTGAAAGCTTCGGCTCTCCTCTCGCAACCCATCTGGTCAGCGTGGGAGCAGTAGATCAACTCCTTCCTTCGGGGAGAGGCCTCATTCAGTAGTGGATCGAATATGGCTCTGATTTATATAAATTTTTGTGATCCGTAACTAGCACAAAGGAAACCGGAAGGGCAATTTAAGGTAAATTTATGAGAAAAATGAAGGAAAATAAAGAAAAATACTTACAGCTTTTATGTTCCAATGTTCGGAAATCTACGCGCTACAGCGTTCAGTGTTCTCCAATTTTGATGCGTCGTCCCCTACGTGCCTCCACTGCCTCTTCAATCTTGTGCTTTGTGAACACGTGCTCTTCGCTCTATTCCTCTACACATGACTAAGTGCAACTCTGTGCACGAAATATCGTAGTGACATGTATGTGCGAATGCATGTGTGCTCTAATACAGAACATAAGCTGTAAGTATTTTCCTCTATTTTCCTTATTTTTTCTCAGAAATTTACCTTACTTATCTATCTATCTATCTACATACAAACATACATACATACATATATATATATATATATATATATATATATATATATATATATATATACATATATATGAAACCGGGACTGTCGCCCCAAAAGGTTTCTTCCACTAACTGGGAGGAAACCCATTGATTTCTTTTGCTAAGGTTTAAAGGAACCGACCGGGCTAGACGCTTAATGTCCAATCCATACTTTCACATCGTGGGGGTCTGTTGGTACCCAAGCAACTGCTTGGCGAACCAACACGTATAACATGCATTAGCAGACACCGTGGTGAGTCAAGTGTCAGCCCCCTCCTTTCTTTACACATGATGTTACAAGTAAGGAAACAGCCTCGGAGGAACTCATTGCCCGGAGGACGGAATGTAACTGGCAACGGCAGCGGTCAGTCCTACAGGAAGTCAGAGGGTTAAAATGCCCGGGTTTTTACTGCACACTGCCAGGACACCGACATTGCAACTCGAAAGGACCTATACGTGGCGACCCTCAACTGTCAGTCACTTGCAGGAGAGGACAAATTAGAAGAACTGCTGCAGAATGAACTTAAGAGGATTACGTGGGACACCATAGGACTATCAGAAGTGTAGAGGAAGAATTAAGAACAGTTGGAACTACCGTCATGGCGCACGTTCTACTTCAAAGGAACAGAAAATGGCAAATCAACAGACGTTGGCTTTATAATAAATAAAGACCTGAAGACACGGATCACAGAAATTGAAGGAATTTCAGGTAGAATCACACAGATAGTAATAAGAATAAACAAGAGATAAAGTATGGAAATTATACAGGTATATGCTCCAACATAAGCACATCAGGAGGAGGAGACCTATTCGAAGAGATACAGAAAATTTTGGATAGCAGCAAATCACAATACAAAATTGTAATGGGAGACTTCAATGCGAAAGTACGAACTAAGCAGAGTAGTGACACGAAAGTGGAAAACATTGGATTTGGCAAAAGAAAGAAGAGAGGAGAGAAGTTAGTAGAATTCTCAGAAGTTAACAGACTGATCATTTCCAATACATTTTTCAAGAAACCGCCCCAGAGGAAGTGGACATGGAAAGACCCAAATGGGACTAAGAAACAAAATAGACTACGTTTTATCGAATAATAGTGAAATTCTTGAAGACGCGTCTGTTCTGAACAGTTTCAAATCTCAAGTTATCGTAGGATGGTGAGATGTAAGCTGAAACTAAATACTAGACTTGAGAGGAAGAAGCTTATCAGAGGAAAACCGCCACTCTTAGATCTGGAAAATCTAGGGAAACACAGATAGACATTTGAAATAGAACTAAGCAACACATTCAGCGCAGTGGAAGAGTAAGAAGATCAAGAGGATATCAATAACAGAAATAAAATACTGACTGAGATAATAAGAGAGACGGCAAAGGAAATAGCAGGCATCAAAAAGAAAAAAGGGAGCAAAATCTCAGAAGGAACTAAACTCTTGATGAAGAAAAGAAATGAAATGAAAGAAGAAGAAATTCACATAAACAGGATTGAGTACATAGAACTAAATAAACCCGTAAGGAAGAAAATATGAGAAGATGTACGTAGAAACAACGAAAAATTTGTTATCAATACAATCAAGAAAAACAAGAGCATGAAGAATACCAAACATCAGCTCATGAAAGGGAAAAAACAAATAATTGCAGTTAAGAAATCAGGCGGGACCGTAACCAGAAGTAAGGAGGGGGAAAAAAAAGTAATGCTATCTCCTGTGCGATACGCACGCGGTGAATGGCGCATTGGAGATGTGGAAGTGGCGCTCCACATTTGCTTGACCTACGGTACGAAGTGAGGTGAGGTGGTCAGTCCAACGATCGACCGCCTTCAGATTCCCAAGTTGCCCAGGAGTGCCAAGAACACTATGGTTATCAATTTGATAGGAGGCTAAGTGAACCTCAGAGCACCAGGTATGGGAACACTGCGAGAAAAGTCTCCAGTGTCATGGCCGGTATTTGAACCCGGGCCGCCCGATTCGTATTCAGACGCGCTACCGCCTGAGCCACGGCGACTAGAAAAATATTTGAAAATTTCTACAAAGAATTGTATTACTTTGAAGAAGATTCAGAAGATAATGATGTAGATGTCCCAGGCGTAATGAAAGAGGAAGTGGATATTGTACTTCGAAGGATGAAGAATGGAAAATCGCCAGGAGAAGATGGACTCACAGCAGAGATGTTTAAATGGGGAGGTGAAAAGATGAAAGAGGAACTTGCGAAATTATTCTCAGTGTGCCTGAGGAAAAGAGAAATGCTTCAAGTTGGACTAATGCTATTATTATTTTGTTGTCCAAGAAAGGGGTAAAGAATGTGTCGAAAACTAGAGACTAATTAGTCTGCTGTCAGTTCTATACATAATGTTCAACAAAGTTATTTTGAATCGTATTGAACGAGACTTACATTTTAACCAGGGAAGGGAACAAGCCGGATTTCGTGTTGGATTTAGCACAATGGACCACATACAAACATTGAATGAAGTTATGGAAAGGACTAATGAATATGAACTTCCACTATGTTTGGGATTCGTAAATTTTGAAAAAGCTTTCGATTCTGTCTCCTTGGCAGCAGTACTTAAATCACTTGAACATCAGGGCATCGAAAGTGCATACATCAAGTTACTGCGAAACATTTACTCGACTACCACATCAGTCGTTAGACTACATCATGACAGTGAAAAATTTTAAGTTGGAGAAGGAGTAAGGCAAGGAGATTCAATTTCACCAAAACTATTTTCAGCAGTACTGGAGGGAGTGTTCCAAAATTTAAACTGGGATGAAGTTGCAATAACAATCAATGGCGATTGCCTTAACCATCTACGATTCGCTGATACCTGTCTTACCTCAAACGACTCAAAGATTAAGAGTCACAAAAGAGCAATGGAGAGATGCATGCTAGGAATAACCAGGAAGTACAGGAAGACAAATGAATTGATTCGCGCATAAACAAAGGTAGAATATATAATCAAGACTGTGAAGAAGATGAAGTAGAAATGAGTCGATCACATTGACGAACAGATGGAAAATGGACGACAAATGTACTGCACTGGATTCCTAGAGAAAAGAAACGACTGAGACAACGTCCAAATGCAAGATGAGTAGATGAAATCAAGCGTTTTTCAGGATCTACATGGATGAGAATTGCATCAGACCGAGGTATGTGGAAAGAATAGGGGAGGCCTTCATCAAGTAGTGGATAGAATATGGCTGAATATGATTATATATATCACTAACACAAAGGAAAGCCGGAGAGGCAATTTAAGGTAAAATTAAGAAAAGAAGAAAGGGATATACATACAGTTTTTGTTCCATAGGCGAACACACACTCAAACACCAATATGTAGAGTACTTGCAATATTTCGGGCCCAGAGTGGCACACACTCATGCATGGAGGAGAAAGAACGTGCACGTGTTGAATATGCACAAGGTTGAATAGACAGTGGCGACATGGAACGGACGACGCATCAAGTTTGGAGAACAACTGGTTGCTGTATAGCGCGTAGATAAGAACAGTTTAAGCTGTATAGCATGTAAGTTCAGGGTGGGATCGTGGAAGGAAATGTATTGAAAGTGCAGAGAAACGGGAGGTTGAGAGTTATTGAAGGTTAAGTCTAAATTTTATTTTCGCGCTAAAACCATGAATAAATGAGCCCTCCCACAGACGGCGTGTTGAGATGCTGGTCGTAGAGTAAAATGTGGATTATAGCAACCAGAAAAGGTAGATCAAAATTAGTGTTATAGGACTCGGTGTGTAAGGAGAGTAGGGCATCGGGTTTGTTGATAGTGCAGAAGTGACAATGGCTGTTAATAAGAAGGTTCAAAGCACAGCCTGTTTCCTCCACATAAAAGGCATCACAGAACTTGCAGGTTAGGATGTATATAACATTAGAGGTGTGGCATGAAACTTTGCGATTTAGTGTGTGCCGGTATTGATAGTGACTGTGGGAGAAGTGATGAAAATGGAGCAGGTGGTACATCTGGCTCTTATACATGCATGGGCGCCGGTTTGGTGTGACGAGGAAGGATTCGTACGGACTAAAATGTTTCTAAGATTAGGTGGATGATGAAAAACTTATCTCGGTTTGGTGGGGAATACTGATCTTGTATCTGGGTCAGATTGTAGAATGTGGAAATGAGAGTGTAGGTTTGTTTGACCTTGGTTAGTTTAGGATGGAACTGGCGATTAGAGCCGGTAGGTTGGGGGTTTG
Organism: Lepisma saccharinum; assembly: GCA_022664845.1. Classification (NCBI taxonomy): domain Eukaryota; kingdom Metazoa; phylum Arthropoda; class Insecta; order Zygentoma; family Lepismatidae; genus Lepisma; species Lepisma saccharinum. Next base: position 9,834 of record JAGDQP010012241.1, read on the forward strand.
AGTGGGTTGAATGTGTGAGAATACACGGCGAATCTGTTTGGTTATAAGGTTAGATGGGTAGCCTCGGTTGACTAGAGTTTCCTGGAGGCGTAAGTTTCAGTAGCAGAGGTAGTGGAATTCAGTCGTTGTCCTCTGAGTGCAAGGGTGGAAGGAATTGCTTTCTTGGTATGATAAAGGTGGGAACTTGAGTAGTGTAAATACTGCATGTGGTTGGTAGGTTTTATGTGAACGGAATTATTGAGAGTGTTGTTTTCTAAAGTGATGTCTACGCCAACGAATGTAACACTTTTGTTAGAGATGGACCAAGGGAACTGGACAACACGGAATTGGTTCAGCTGTTTCACCATGAGTCCATAACATCAGGATACCATCCAAGAACATTATCCAAAGTAGTGAGGCCAAGGGCTGAGTTTGTAGGAAGTCATGTTCGAGCTTGCTTATAAACAGATTAGCATGTATATATATACTACACCAGAAGGGCAATTTAGAATAAATTTATGATAAAAAGTAAAGAAGTTACTTACATCCTATTTGTACCATAAGAGAATAAACACAAACACTTAATATTCACAAAGTTTTTCGCGATATTTCGGTGATTTAACCTATTCTTGCTGTAAAGGTAAAGACGAACACATGTGAATTGAACAAAAGACTAAGAAGACAGTGGCGACACGTAGTGGACGACGCATCATGTTTTGGGGAACAGTTGAGTGATATATAGCGCGTGGATTTCCAGAACTTGAAATAATTGACAATTGTATAGCGTGTAAGTTCGGGATGGAATTGTGGAAAGAAAAGTGTTGAAAATGCAGAGGAAACGAGAGGTTTAGAGTTATTGAAGGTTAAGGTCACTGTCCATTTTCGCGCTTAACCCAGGAATAAAGGCGCCCTTCCACAGAATGCATGTTGAGGTGCTGGTCGTAGGGGGTAAAATGTGGATTATGGCAACCAGGAAAGGTAGATAAAATTGGTTTAACTTTATTTTTTAAGTGGGCTAGTCTAGTAAATTTGGGATTCGGCCAGTCACGATTCGTCTTTAGCTGTTAAAATCCACATCCATGCCCCTTCCGGGACTCGAACCCGGGACTTCGAGCCGATGGCCTACCACCGCAAACCGCTCGGCCACCCGACCGGCATCAAAATTTGTGTTGTGTGACTCAGTGTGCAAGGAGACTAGTGATAGTGCAGAATTGACGATAGTTGTCAATACTAATGTTTAGAGCATATCCCCATAAATGGAGGAAGAGATAAAATTGGACTGTGGGATAAAAGTGACTGTGGGATAAGGGATAAAAATGGAGGAAGTCCCACATCTGAGTGTCTTGTAGATATGGGCGCCAGTTTGGTGTGGAGACAAGGAAGTTCGTACGGACCAAGATGTTTGTAAGATTAGGTGGATGCTGAAAAACTAGGTGGATGGTTTGGTGGGGAATACTGATCTTGTGAGTCCGATTGGTGAATGTGGAAATGGGGAATGTAGGATTTGTTTGATCTTGTTTAGTTTAGGATGGAACTGTGTGATAAGAACCAGTGGGTTTAAGGTTGAGTGGGTTGAATCTGTGAGGATGCACGGCGAATGTGTTTGGTTACAAGGTTAGATGGGTAGCCTCGGTTGATTAGAGCCTCCTGGAGGCGTTGGTTGTAAGTTTCAGTAACAGAGGTCCTCTGTGAGAATTCAGTTGTCCTCTGAGTGCAAGGGAGAAAGAAATCACTTTCTTTGAGTGGTAAGGATGTGAACGGAAGTAGTGAGGTTGTTATTTTCTTTATATATATATATATATATATTGGGTGGACAAATATTCTTTGTCAAAACTCTAGGAACGAAAACTCTAGGTGAAGTTCTCATCAAAATAAAAAGAAATTGTGTCTTTGTAATTTGTCGACTTCCGCTTAGTTTCGCAGCTACAGGCTGCCGAAAGCGTGGGAAAATGAACTTTAGAGCTTGATATTTCCAATACTATTAACAATAGAACAGCGGCGTCAAGGTATCCTCAAAGACTTCCAACCTGCTTTTTCCAAAAATGCATAATTTGGTAATTGTGCGATGGCTGCCGAAGGGATTCCCCAAAGGAATTAAGGGATTCCCAGAAATTCTCTGAAGTAAAGTTAGGCCGAAATGTGCATAATCTTGAATACTTTACAGCAGGTAACAATTATTCGTTCACCCCAAGTCGATATTTCAAAGAGATTCTATTTGCCAGTGATTTTTATAAAAATGCGTGGTTGCATAACCAACAGGAGTCAGAGCTATTCTCCGAACTGGCATACATTCAACGAATTATTTATTTATTTGTTATTAATGAGAGAGAATGTCATTGCAATCCTGGATAGCAATGATTAATCATGTAAACATTGCAGTATAACGTAATAGACGACCACAGTGGTCAAGTGGTCACACATGTCAGCTCATGGGACACAATTAGAGTTGCGCGTTTGAGTCTCGACTGGCAATCTGCTTTTTGAAATTTTGAATTCAGAAAACAAAAGCTTAATTGAAACGAGATGGGATAAGATTCTTGGTTACTAAAACGATCCATAAATACAAAGTGTGTGTATGTGTGTGTATTAGAAATCATAATTAGGATCACAGCCTTATTAATAATTATGAATAAAAGGAAATAAATGAAACACGTTTCAATTCAGTTAACATAACGTGCACAGTATTCTGAACACATTTACGTTCGATAGTCCTCATGCAATTGTAGGTGAATTATGGAATCTGAAAATGTTGAGATTCGCGAAAATAAAAAAGTTTAACGAGAATGGTGAAATATGGTTGTGTTTTAAGTTTAAGTAATGGGATTTGGAGTAAGTAATTTTGAGGGAAGAATTGTTTGACTCCAAATAATAATATTTCTTAATACTTTGGACTTTTTGAAAGAAATGATCATGCGTCGTTGCTTGAAAGCAGGAATCCTAAGTTTTATTCTTTAGAACTTGGGAAAGATTTTTATTATTAGGTCGTATTGCAGTGATTTACAGTGAAGCATGATAAGTTTTATGTTAAACTTGTGCAAGTAGCCGGAATATGAAACTGGACAGATATACCAAGCATTGACTGGTTGTCCACTGTCTTTATTCACAGCAGCTCCTCAATTGTCCTCACGATGCTGGGTCAACACCGAAATTTTGAGACCCCACCGGGAATTGAACCCGGGACCGCTCGCACAGAAGTCGAGCGCGCTACCAACTAGGCTACGCATCAGGCTCATATATATATATTTATATATATAAGGTATATATAAAGTTGAATATAAATTAGGGTGATTCAAACTCTCATATTACCTACTCTTTGTCTCTCACCCCTAAAAATGTTCCTTTCTGTAGAGGAAAGTCTTTTGCAAAATTTTATTGAAATTGGTTAATATTTAGAGGTCGCTCATCAAGCATAAAGTATGCCAGATTGGAATATTGAAATGTATTGGCAGAGAAAGTTTCAGATCGGTACGATTAATTTTGATCAATCAAGTTTTCTCAAACTTTTGCGGTATGTAAAATAATGTTTACAACTATTTTCATTTACTTTAATTTAAAGTTTATATCCCTTCATTAATGGAAAATATAATCAATTATTTTAACACTAAAATTGAAAGAGTATGTTTTATGGAAATGTCTGGTGAAATATCCATAAATTATCAAAACATACATTGGAATAAAATAAGGGGGTGAGACGAAGGAAAATCTGAAGTTTAGAATTTCCTATATATTCCTATATATAAAAAATCACCCTAATATATAAGATGGTAAAAAAGGTAGAAACAATGGACAGAGCAGACTGGTATGGGACTGTGCTAAGAAGACGCCATGTTGCCAACCAATTTGCTAACATGTTGCCAGCATATACATACATATATATATAATAAATCAAGCCATATTTGATCCACTACTGGATAAGACTGATCTTTTATTTATAACAGCTCCTCAATTGCATCACGACGCTGGGTAGGCACCGTTCCAGACCCACACGGCTTGGAAAAAATCCATGTCAGTGTCGGGAATCGAACCCTGTACCCTTTATATATATATATGTAAGATGGTAAATAAGGTAGAAAAAAAGGATACTTACATAGTGAAATCTTGAGATAGGAGAACACGAACTTCACAAACACTATAGAAAATTAGTACGTTTCGCAACTGCGTTTTCAACTGGTAGGAAGGAAAATGGACAGAGCGGACAGGTGCGGTAGTGATGTTTAGGAAATGCCATATTCCATATATACGATGAAAAGCCGGAAGGGCAATTTAGGGAAAATTTACGATAAAAAGGAAGGAATTTACTTATAGCTTATTTGTTCCATATGAGAATACAGACACATAATAATATACATAAGCAATTTCTATATTTCTCACTGTAGGCTTTTAATCATGTATAGAGGAGTAAACGACGTGCACGTGCAAAATAAACAGAAGGTTGAAGAGAGAGTAGCGACATACAGCGGACGACACATCAAGCTTGGAGAACAATCGACTTCTGTATAGCAGAGGCAGAGGTCCTTCCTGACTATACATAGGCAGAGGTCCTTACTGCTCCAGAAGGAAACCTGCAGAGGGGTAATATCTCTCAGGCATGAAACGACTTTAAGCCACAGGCGTCTGTCCGACCCACAAATGTAAGTTAAATTTAAAAATTATTAACAGGCAATAAGAAGACCAAAAAATCGTGAAACACTTTACGTTGACAATTCTTTCTGAAGTTTGTTTTATTTATTGACCCGCCTTCCACCCCTGTCTCTCTGCATTCTTTGCACAAAATAGATTGTGTACTTTCGGGGACGTAAAGCACGAGCAGTTGTTCGCTCTCCCCATTTTGGGACAGGCTGTCCCTAGAGATTCTTGGATTGCCGGAATTCCGGCACTCCAAGAAGCTCCTATGTTCCTTCAATTTGGACTTCAGGTGTTGCGGGACGGACTTTTGACCAGACAAGGTTCTCCTCGTCTTTAGTTCATGTTCAGAACATTAGAACATTCTGTCTGAAGTGTTCACATTTTTGCTATCTCTCAATGTAAATCCGTAATCATATTTTTATTTCAGACCCAGTCGGCTTCTTCATCCTCTCATTTTCGCAATTACATGCTTCAGACAATATCATCCCTTATGAGGACAGACAACCTTTGGCTTAAGGACAAGTAGCTACAGGCGCCAAATAAAAACCAAATCAATTAATTTTGTTAATACCAGTGCTCGAATTGGGTTAGAAAAGGTAAGGGAACGGTTGCAGAAGTGAACTAGAAAAGGTAAGGGTACGCTTGCACCTAAAGGGCGACGATTGAGTATTGAAAGTAATGGTTTTGAGGTCCCATTAATAAAAAGGTAGGGGTACACAAAATCCAAAATAAAAAAGGTAAGAAGACAATGAATACGTATTATAATTTGTTTGGTGTTTATAATCAACAAAGATAATAGATTCAAATTAATTAATACCAGACAACATTAACTTGGGTTATGTGTATCAGCTTACGATGAGATTAGATTACTAAAATTTTAATTTGTTAAATTATAATTTAAGCTGTAGTTGTGTTCTTAGAATGTTATCTAAACCCAATGGATGGCAATGGCAAATTACCATATATTTATGTTGCCCATAGAGTCACACGCCTACCACCAGGCAAAAGAGCAATTATCGCTTAAGAGTAATATATCTATCATTCATAGCTTATATTACTTGTATTTCACAGTGAAATTACTGGAATACTAAAATACTGTGAAATGCAACGGAAATTTCTCGAAACGTTCCAACAAAGAACTTTCGAATGGAAACGTGATATGATTATTATTATTATTTTCCAATGTTAAAAATGTTACTTTAAAATCTCTGAGAGATGATCAATCTATTAACTTCGTCAGGCCTGATATATGCCAAGTGTTTATTACCAAGCAAAACTTTAACTATCTAGATAAAAATCTACGACTTCCTTTCTTCTTACCTTTCCTGGTGTAACGAGCTTTTACGTTGTTCATTGTCGGACATTATTTCGTGAATTACAATTTGTCTTGTTTTAATTTGCAAAATGGGACGCAATAATATATCAGATTTTCTTCTAAAACTATTAGAAATAGTCAGACATCCTTGTACCACTCATCCAACTTGAGTGGGGATGAGAATCGTGAAGCATTCTAGCATTCGAAATTGGAAACTGGCATTTACACGATAAGCAATGCTGTTTTAGTTGAATTGACGGCAGGATATTAGATAATACTAACGGAGAAGTTTCATTTGGCGCCTGTTTGTGACGTCAACTGTTACTCTTACTAGTTCCATAAATGTAGTGACAGATTAATATAACATCTTCGCCGCTGTAGCAGTTGGTAACCTTGATATCTCTCAAGGAGATCGCCCTCGACAGATGAGTAATTACACCAGTCGAATCCCACGTAGCAAAATGACGTCCCAGGGACATCTGACGGATCTCCTGGCAGGATATCGGGACGTCCGTAGGACTTTCTGTTTAAGTCCCGTTTAATTTCATGGGACGTATAGTTATAATTAATCCTCCGTATAACTATACGAAGACATATCCTTCGTATAGTTATAATTAATTAAATAATAATAATAGTAAGGTCGATTTAATTTATAGAAATTCCAGGTAGGTAATCCCGCACGGCTTTCCGGGGGACATCCAGGGGACCTCCATACGGGATTAACTGTTTGTATTGTCCACAGAGTTATCCCACGGACGTCCTTAGGACATCGCTATGGGAGCTTGAGAAATCTGACGTTAATGGGATCTAAATGGGACGTCCCAGGGATGTACTCTGCTATGTGGGATGTAACTAAGAATGGTAATATCATAGAGTTAGGAAGATAAATAGAGGGAGCATGAGGCTGTTTTATGGACGAGGGGAATGAAGCCAAGAGACGGAAGGGACGAGGAATTTCGGCCATATTAACTGGCCCCATATTTAGAGACCCAGTTTTACGAGTATTGCCTCTCTGAGGTGCACTCATCCTCCTTTCGAAAAAGGCAATCCTCACAGTATTCGGTATAGAGGGACTCTAATGGGACCACACAAGATGGCTGCCGATGAACCGTAATTTGGCTTCATGTGACGTCATGTATGTTCTCTCTATTTTCTTCCTAACTCTATGGGTAACACAATGGACGTAGCGGATAGCATTCATATAAAACAACTATATCCCGTTTTTAGGATGTCAACAGCACCGCCATCAGTTCTCTATGTGGAGTGACTTTCCGTTCCGAGCACAACACTGAACGTGAGACTATATATATATATATATATATATATATATATATAAACTACAGGATGAATCAAATCAAAAATGTCTAACTTATTACACAAATTAATTTAACAGTTTAACAACAACCTTTAGTTAAATTTAAAAAAAAGAAATAAGTCAGTGTAGCAGCAAAATTGAAATAAACTTATTAATTAAATATATTGAATAATATCATATCACGTTTTCCGTTAATTGCACCTGATGTAAAGTAACTTTGGCCTCACCCTGTATATTATCCTTTCAAAGGATGACATTTTAAAAATATCGGAGCCATAATTTCCAGTTGCTGAGGTACTGAGAAGTATTTTCTTCTGAAATATTCCTGTTGTAAATTTGAAAATTGGAATGTAGTAGCAAATTCATGATAGTAAAAAATAATATAATTTTAAGTAAAAAATTAATGTAAGTAGAAAATTAATATAAATAGAAAACTATTGTAACTAGGAATTTACTGAATTTTTATTAACGTCTTAATCAAGCTGGTGACCCTCTATTCTCTATGGACGGGATCTATAGTTTTTGGTATAGTAAGCTTCGAACTGCTCCGTTTAATGGACCCCGGAGGGATTTGAACTCGACACCAGGTGCACAGAAAGCAAGCACTCTAACCTCTGGACTGACCCGATTTCTAGGAATTTAGTGGAAAAACGAAGTTAATGTAAGTATAAGATTAATGCACGTTGGAATACGAAGTTATACTAAATAGGAAATTAATGTAAATAGGAACATATCGTGTCTTTAGAGCACATTTGTGACATGTCCATTTTAATTTAAAAAAAAAAGAGTTATCCAGTATTTTCGGTTCTTCAGAGCCATATCTTTCATCTAACGTTTGTGAAGAAGCTAATGGAAGCTATCTAAATCGAAAAAAATCCATTTTTAAAAATAATTCCTTTACTTTTAATGGGAATTGCAACCTTAAAACTGCTCTCCTGTAAATCAAAAATGGACATGTGACAGGTGTGCTCTAAAGACGGGATTTAGTATTACATTGAACATGCGAAAATGCGTAAAATGAAGCAATATTTTCAAAACAAATCAAAAAAATTATTTCAGCGGTTTTTTTTAAAACATTGAAGAAGTACAATGATTTTTGAACCCTTCATATGTTATTATCTACCTTAATCTTCTTAGAAACATTTTTCTGATTTTTTTTAAAACTAGGAGTTTGCATAAAAACAGCACTTACATTTTTTCAGTAGTTTTATTTTGTACCTTATATTCAACATTAATATATTACATTACATTAATATATTAGTATATTAGAAATAAGAAAAAAGAACAAATGCATTTCTCACTGCAAAACAAAAAAACAACAAATGCATGATTAGAAGTCAATTTACTAGACAATACAACTTCATATTTTTTTTTGTTAAAATTTCATATATGTTTCTAAAAATCATAGCCAAATAAAGCTTTCATAACATTCAGATGGCTTATTTTAACAAGTTTCATGAATAAAGTTAGTAGCTAACATTTTCTATGTTTTTGTGTATTTATTTTCCACAACTTTATACAATTAAAAAAATATTTTGACACCATACCCTCAAGTTTCCCTTTTCAACAAATGACTTAATAACCAATTATTTAATACTACTATTTTGTTTATAGTTATTTTATTTAATATATTAAATTCATTATAGAAATAAATTTAAAATATAAATAAATTAATTATAGCTTATATTTCAATAAACTGTATTAACTTTATACCATTTACATACCAGTTTTTAACAACATATATTTATTAAAATATTAAAATAATTTTATCAATATATCAACGTATTTACTTAATGTCGAAATATTTATATTATCTTAGTCCTAAAAGACTTTCTAACCGTCATAACATTGGTTTATTTTTCTCCCTCCAGGATAAATCTGGGACTTCATTAATATATATATTATTATTTAAACAGAACTTTTTAAAATTTTATATTTTTATTTGGTTTACTTGGTTTGACTTCATTTCTTTAATAAATAATTTGAGACATATTTATTTTTTGAAGTGGCAAATGAAGTAAACAAAAACAATTGTCTGCAAAAAAAAGGAACAATATATATATATATATATATATTTGCAACACATAAATATGGTTTGAAATACTTAGCTAATGCATTCTATTAAAACACTTTGTTAGAATAAAACCAAAAATTCTATTTTGTATGCTAAGTATAAGTGGGTGAACTTCATAATTATGAGAAAAAATATTCTTTACTCACTTGCATGTTCAGATATGTTAACATAAACGGATTTTAATTTTAATTACTGATATCATTCTGTGGGAACACTTTGAAAAAGAATTAAAAATAGCCACTTTCATTGAAAAGAGTTCATATTATATTTCAAATATATTTGTGTGATATTGTGTGTTGAGATGAGAGTTTATAGTATAACATACGAGTGTTAGGAATTCATGCATATTCATTTTACAATATAGAGAAAATTAGGTTTCAGGACACCAGTTAGAGAACATACATCTGTTTTAAAGGTTCGCAGTCAATGTTCGTGGAGGAGAGTAGTCATAGCCACATTGCAAATGGAAGCACCAGTCACAAACAGAGACTACAGCAAATTTTGATGAGTCCTCTGCCCCAAGGTACAGTGTTCGATTTGCCGGGGGTGATTCCGTGGATTTTCCCCTCGTACCAGAGGATTTCATCCCCGTTGTTGAATCCGAATATCATTCCAACCAGAGAAGAAATCTTTGTATTCCTACCAAAACAGGGGCTCAGTTGGTAGCGCGCTTACCTCTCGTGCTAGGGGTCATCGGATCGATCCCTGCTCATTCCATGTGGGCTTTGTGGTGAACAAACACCGTGTGCGTGGGTTTTCTCGAGGTTCTCCCGTTTCCTCCCACTTTCTTCATTCCACCAATTCATCCCATCATCATCCATACGGCCTGAGCCATAGTTGCCTAAAGGTCTTAAAATAAAATTCAAATTTAAAAAAATCCTACCAAAACAGATATTAGGTGAAAACTTATAATCAACCAATAATTTTAGGATCCTTAATTTATAACAAATCGAACACTGCCGAGTAGGTTGGCGATCCGAATACTTCCGGACAATATGAAGCGGCGCACAGTGGGTGGGACAAAATTCCCAAACTCAAGTTTAAGAAATAAATTCGGAAACCATCTGAAGTTGTAGTCCTTATCAAATAGACATTAAACCACTTCGTTGTGATCGTGAAGCGCATAACTATTAGTGCATATGCGCTCAAAGTTGCTAATTTCCCCAACATTTTTCGGTATACATATGTGTACATTTTCTGTTGGTAGCTGCCATTGCGACGAATAAGTTGTTATTCAAAATACGTTAGATTTTCTAGTTCTGTACACTTAAAGCATAAGTTTAATGTGGTTGAGAGTGGTATTCTTTTTGTAATATACATACATCATAATTGTAACGTAAATAATTTGTATGAATATGTTAATTTCATTGGGGTGAACAAAAACATAAATAAACAGAGCTCAGCGAGGCCAAGCTCTAAGTTTCGTTAATATAACGTCTGGTATAAATACTTTCAGTGCTTCCAACATTTAGCTGCTACTAGCTGCTACGTTCTGCGTAAAACTTACCTAAAAGTTAAAAAAAGCGCAGCTGGCGCTTACATTTCCCGATAATCCGTATAAAATCCTCCCCCCTTCTGTCAATTAAAGATAGCGGAGAAGGAAGGGCACGTTAGCAATAGTAACGGAGTAGTGGAATGGGGTGGAGTGGGAGCTGGTTGGTATGCCAAAGCGATGGATTGGAGGTATGCGGGGCAAACGCTCTGACTTTTAAGGTGCAAAAGTTCGTACCATATCTTCCATGAGACCTTTACTTCCAAAAAACGGGAGAACCGGCTTTCATATGAGATGACTGCACTGAACTCTCAAAAATTGGAAACAAACTGGAACAAATTTAAAAGCTTTCTACGATTTAGTAACGCGTAGCGTGTATGATATTATATTGTAAAAAGTGCTAATGATATACTTTTCTAGTCATATTCGCTCAGCGTACCGAGAATATTACTACAGAAAGTACAAAAGATAATGCTAGTTTATGTACCCGGAGATACCTCATTTAATCCACTTACCTTACTTCACTATAGTTTAATTTATGAAAAATCTTTTGCGATATAAGCAATCCGTTAAACAGCTGGTTTATTAGCGCTTTTGTCAACATGAAACATGATATATTCAGCATACTATACAAACGTAAATCGGATAGTACAACTATAAACCTCTTACTAAGATACAACGATCATTGTTTTTAGGGTTTAGATTGTATTAATTTCGCCGATTTTTTTTAGTCTTGTCACACTTCGCAGCGTTGCCTTGCTATTGTCTTCCATCGGGAGGACGTTAACGTTTTACGGGCAAGACCTAGCATTTTATGTGGATTAGGAACCCAAGCTAGGGATCAATCTCAAAATCCTTGATTACAATTCGATTAGGATGATTGATCCTCATTTAGAAAGTATACTTTCTGTAACCTACTTCACTAAACCTGAGATCGGATCTCTTTCCTACAAAAATTTCATTTTCGTTCAACGTACGTACGTGCCTACAAACGTAACTGATAGGTGAAATTGATCTCAAAGAAGAGAAAGGAGAAATACTGTATCCTTCCATGGGCTCGTGGCTAAGGACGTGGGAATTGAATAAAAACTGGTTTCGTAATTTAGGTTCGGGTTTTGGTCAGCTATCCATCTTGATTTATGTTTGTTTAAGAGGTTTTCATAGTCTCACCATGTGAATCTTCGAATCGTAGAGCGAATCGTAATCTTAAGAATAATGCTTAGCGAATGGACGTGATTCCTCAGATTTGTCATGGGCTTAATCCAAATCTATCAACCCTGTCAATAAACTAAACATAAAATCATTTTCATTGTACCTAGAAAGAAAACAGTCCCTAGAGAATGTATCTAGGTAACATTTTATTTAGCTAAGGGATGCAGTCTTACATCCACTTTGTTTAGTGAATATTGGAAGAGATTATAAAGGAGTTACTGGTGGTAAATATTAACTATTATTTATTAGTATTTTCTTGCAGAAACCGAAGAAAGGAATTCTAATAGGCATGAGGTTATTTAGTAAAAGCTCATTATAGATGGCAGCATAAATACTCACCCCATTCGCTTTTCATCACTCATTTGTTTTACTTGGAAAATATTGCTACAATGAGGATTTAATTTAATTTTCATTCGTAATAAATATTTATCGAATTAACATGCATTATTGTGTTCTGTACTTGAACATAAAGATATAAAGAAACAGTTGGAAGAAACAGATATCTACGGATTATGTAAATTAAACACTAAAATCTTTAAAGAGAAGCATTGAATACGAGATGCGCTGGTTGTAAGTATAAAATTGGACCTAGTTATTTGCTGAGTTTTATTTTGCATGTACGTTTCTTACAGTTACATTTCCAGTATGTAATCATCAAGAGTTGACGTGGAACCTTGCACGGTTAAAAATATCTTTGCATTATGTAATGTAATTTTGGTGAAATCTTGAGTCAAGATTACGAGGTTAATGGCAATTTTAGGCCCATAAACAATGTTAAATGTGGCTACGGGAAGCATGTTTTTTTTTCTCTGCCGTACACAAAATGTGTATTATCTGCACTGTTTTTTATTTCCCCTTTTTTAGTACATGGATAAAGGGTTATGCATAGCGATATGCGTTCAATGCTTACCTAACAGGAGAGATAATGGATAAGGCGATCTTAATTCATATATGAAACTTAGGACCTTTATACGAGCGGGGGGCAATAACGAACAGGTATTCTGTCAGGATTTTTAGTTTAGGATATGCAAGTAGAGTTTGAAGAATTTCTATTCATTTTAAACCGTGATGGAGGTATTTAATTAATAAAATTAAGTATGATTTTTGAGGTTTGCAATGATAGATTACTGCTTGAAACAAAGAAAGATTGTTTAAGGAAATGAAAATGTAAATTTTCTCTGATTTTTCAATATCATTGTTGGACAAATGAATGGGTTTCTGTGGGAATACTTTTATTATCATAATTAGCGTTGGATAAGTTGGAGTTATTGTTATCAAATTTGATGCCTATTTATTCTCAGAGGAATATAGATATGATTTAGTGGTAATGACGTTATATTGTGAATTGTTATGTTTGATATTACAACTGGGAATAATCTGATGTTGATAAGTTACCTAGTAATTGGTATACAAATGGTACATTGTGAGGGTTTACCTTAGTATGCAAGGTTCATTTGATAGTATAAAGAGTAAAATGAGTTGTGAAGACCTGATTAGGTCTAATCCATTAAAGGCACTTTTATCTGTTACGTAAGAGTAACACTTCTGGTTTACTCTACGATTAACAGTAATAAAATACTGCTACTACTATTTAACATATATAAATTAGTTTGGCAACATTCGGATTGAGGAATCGAATCGAATCCAATATATATATGCAATTAAACATTTTATAAATGGGAGGTGTGCTAGAGAATTCAGAGGTGGCACCTCTTCTTTGGGAAGTATAGCAGAATCACTGATAGTGAAGTTTCAATTTTGCAGCACTGTTTCCCATTCACTCCTTGTGAATTTCCTCAAAAGTATATATTATAAACGGCATATTATGAAAAACTTTTAATTGTTTATTTATTAAGTGATACAATTTATTTACAAGTCCATTTTTAACATTACAATCTCATAGATCGTTTTCTTCGCGTAACTTCAAGATTCATGAGGGAATTTGTCCATCTGTTAGTGCTTTACGCAACCGTTATACATTATAACTGTGAACAGAGCTCATACAAACATTACAGAGTGTGAATGTTATGTGGGACACAAATCGTCAAACCCAATATAAGTACGCATGTAGCATGAGGCGTCAGGCGTCAGGCCAGCGTCTCCACAGTTCTGGGATCGAACACTGGCTGGAGCTTGGATGTTTATGGAATTTAGATACCTAACAGCTCATGTAATCGAAACGGGTCGAAGACATCGGTTACGAAAATGACCTAAATACATATTTCAATAAGATTTACAAATCGACAATTCGCTTTGTTCTGTTTTGTTCCCACTCGTAACTGTCACATTCACAGACACCTGCTCCGCAGTATATATTGAGTTTGCTTTCTTTTTATAATAAACCGTGCTCGAAGTTGGTTAGAAAAGGTAATGGAACGCTTTGAAACGAACAATTCATGGTTTTGTTTCCCTCGAAAATTGTTCAGAGTTTATTTTACTTAATTTCGTTTGCAACGGCAATTATTTCAAAAAGTGTATTCTAGGAAGCAAAGAGTTTTATACTACCAAGATATAGCAGTGCCGCCTCACAGTCTTTTTGAGAACTAGAGTCACTGATGCGAGGTGGTCGGCCATCACGACTTCATATCTGGGTTAGATATACGAGGTAGAACATGTCCGTTATTGCTGCTACTCGACGTATGGTTAAAGATAAGTTTTATACACGTATTGAGTTGAACCATACCTCATATACGTAAGGATATTTCAAAGAGATCGTGTAATCACTATTGGGAAGATTGCATTAGTAATATGAATTTTGGCAACGACAACTCGGCAATTTATTTGTGACGACGATAGATATATTTTGAATTACAGTGATTTTGAAAATTTTCTGAAGTTTGTGAATGTTGCTTCACGAGTGCGAATCAATATTTCAACTTTTTGTTATTTGTATAGAAGTGGTAGTATCGTGATTCATAATTTCGACGGATTGTGTCAATTCATTTTCAACCCCGAGTTATTTATGTTAAGCATGTTCATTGAATTGATAATTTTCGGCGCGATTTGTAGTAGATGTTTCAAGTACAGTTTTAGTTTAGTCATTGTAAACGATTGGGTAAAAGTAAGAAGTACAATTAATATTTCCAGAAGTTACTTCAGTTTTCTTCGATCTCGTATGTGAGTAATTTGGCGACCACGTGGGGGTTATATGACGTGAGAAACTATTTTGCAAGGATTGCAGGATTAGGTTTATTAATATCCAGTTCGACTAGTTCTAGTAACGACGTTTTCCAATTTATATTATAATTATTCTAGGATATTTTGTGCGACCGGCATGACCGTGTCCAAACCTACCTCGCAATCACGTGTCGGATATATCGAGAGCTGCCATTTTGTGGACTCTTGACCATCTTCGCTAAGCGTAACTTCATTTAAGTTTATTGAACATTCCCAAGAGCCAATTGATCGACTCGAGATGGCATCTTTGGAGGAAATATAAAATATGTCAACGAAACTGAATATTTCCCAATTCGTGGAAGTAAGTAGGGTCTTCGATTGTCTGTTATATTGCTGATTTGTTTAAAGAATATTTCAACGGAGCAGTTGAAGGTAATAGTGTATATTTATAGGTTATTTTGTGTGTTATATCAATTACGAGATAATTTCAGTTCGATTCAAAGTAACATATATTAAAGGCTAATCAATCTAGTTATGAAAACGTCAATAGAGTGAATGTGCTTCAGTAACTATTTGCATATTAGATGAATCATACCTTTTTTTTTATTGAACAATATATCTGCTTTATTCTAAATTGAATCAAAGCATTTCCGACGTAGTAAACAGTAGTTAGGACCTATACTCCTTAGCATGAGCAAATTATGTGGAGTCTGCGAGACAGGTCCTTCCTCTATGACGTGTTATCTTCGTTTCTTTCTTGGCTGTCTAAATTATTCTGATGACTCGAAAGGGAAGGTAACATGCATGTATCAAACCTTAATTCAGAGGAACTCGAAAAACCGGAATAGTAGCCAAAGAGAGGTCCACGTTCACAGCTTACACCTAGTGGAGGCGATTGTCTATTGAATGAAAAGGCAATTGTTAATTAAAAGGTAGGGGTACGCCAAGCCGAAATGAAAAAAGATAAAGGGGGGAGCCCCCTGGTGCCCCGGGAATGCGGCGTTAGACCAACACTTCGTACGACCAACAGCCTCTTAAGCAGCAAGAACCGGCGTACGACCAACACCTCAGGGCAAAATCCTGTGTTGGACGAACGCCGTGTTGGTTCAACGCTGTGTTGGTCCAACGCCGGTTCTACAAAATGTTGGTTTCATGCCGGAGTTGGTCCAACGCCGTGTTGGTTCTACGCAGGTGCCCAAAAATAATTTAAGATTATAGTTTTTTTAGTTTTATATATCTATAGCGTTGTCAATTTTATTGTTGGTCCAACGCCGTGTTGATTCAACGCCGTGTTGGTCCTACGCATGTAACCCGGTGCCTCCACCCACTTCGAGCACTGTTAATAAATAATAGTTTGTAGAGAAGAGTAATAAACAATTTGTACCGTAATCATAATGACATTGTTTTCGAACAAATATTGTGATTCGCCATTATCTCACATTACTTAAAATTATTCGTTACACAAGAGATATCGCTAGTGAGGAAAACAGTTATTTACATATTGCAACTGTAGAACGCATATACATATATAACGAAACAAATCTTATGTTAATACATAAAGATAATGCAAAATATAAAATAAAGCTAATGCAGAATAAAACTCACTAAATAACTGGTTCAAATTTATTAATCCAGCTACTCTACTTGACATTCGAAGTTATTCCTTAAATGTGTCGACCATGAACAACGCGAAGACGCTTTAGACTTTGATGTTTCTTTTTCTTCAACTTTATACCACAATAATACAATGCATTTTCGATTTTATTTGAAAAAGAAAAGAAGAATAAGCTCACGAAGAATACTTCGATCAGATCGCATCCATTATTGTGGTTTCATTTTCCGTGTTCATAATTTTCGAATAGCTATTTCCTTCGGTTTAACATCCAAGGATCTTTGAAATAACCATTGCATTGAAAAAAGCAAGCAACTAGTATAACTGATTTTGTTTGTACCAAGTCGTATAAGTTTCCATAACATGCCAATGGTGTGGAACAACTGCAAAGGGAAGATGGATGGTGCTGCCACTATCGGAAGTGTTTGGCAGTGAATAACCCCATAGGCACAGAAGAAATTACGCAAAGTATCAAAATTACAAGATAAAAGATTCTGTACTCTATGCTCGATAATAAAATAAATTTAACAATCCAGTTGAAGAGACGAAAGAACACCAGAAACATAGACGCAAGTAAAAGATCAGATCGGTTGATGGAAATGGAAGGTAGTTCGGACTGAAAAAGGAAAGACAAAGTGACATTATCCTGTATTTGTCAGAACGAAGAAATGTCACAACATAAAAGAAGATACTGTACCGCATAAGTTGAGACTATAAAATGGTACTGTGTTGAAAACGACTATAAGAAGCTTGTGCCCCTTGCAGAGGAATTAGCCATAGTTGACCCTAACAATGCAAGATACTGTGATAACTATCCTTAAGAATATGCTACAAACTTCTATAGAAATAAAGCTAGCAACGTGAAAATTTAATAGTTTCAATTTGTTACATTGTATGTCAATGTGAAGAAGAGTATAAGGCTCGTGTAAATAACAATCATGCTTAATGAGTACGTACGTTATAAAAAAGAACAAATTTGAATATCTGAAGGAAGATTATGAGAACCTTTTTAAATTGTTGTAAGATAGAAAAGAACGTCAATGAAGAACATGTACAGCTGCTGAAGGATCAAATCAAGGAGCTACTCCAGGAACTCTAGGGAACTCAAGGTGTTTATATGTGGAAAGTTTAGACAGAATTTTGCAGTACTGAGAACAAGGGTATAGGTTTTCTAGAAAACAACCTGAGTAGAGATGGATCTTCAATTATGGAAGAAAAGTTATGGCCAAAGGATAGCAAGAGTCTCAACGAGGTACTTGAGTATACAGAAATACACATTCATGACTCAAGTGATGACATGGAAGATGGCCCAGTAAATGAACAGCAAGTGATTAGTGCAACGGATACCAGGAGAGATATGAAAGCGAAGTAAGTGTCAAGGTTTTAGTGGTACATTATGCTAAATTCATGAATGTAATAACAAACTCAAAGAAGGATCCGAAATGAGCAAGAGGTTAAAGAAATGGAAGCTTAGTGGATAGAGCAGAAAGTCAAAGTGGAATCTGAATTCTAGAGTCTACTTTTATGATTTAGAGTTCTGATTACTATTCGATAGTTATTGTCAAGTGTAACTATTTTGATAATTATTTATTGATATTTTCGTTCTGTATTTTCAAAATTTTGTAGTTGTATTACATGACTTCTTGTTTATCAAGTTACATTTTGGAAACCTATTTTTCAATTTAAAATAGTGAGAATTTAACGTATAAGCGATTACTATATTAGCATTACAGGAGAACATTAATATTGGGTCGATGCAAACATGTACAAAGGCAAAAAAATGAAAACTACATTATCGCACAGAGTATTGTAATTAATGCCTACAGAATTTTAAGCCTGAGACTTATTCCCTTTGTATACTATGCAGGCTTAAACATACGATTTTCTAATAATTATTGTACCAAAGTTTGGTATTAATCTCTGGTGCGAGACCAGGAAAGAATATGGATTTTTTACAGATACTAGTCCTGTAATGCAGTGGCGGCTCGTGGTCAAAATCGTAAGTGAAGTACATCCAAATCATTAATGTACCCATTCTCAATTCATCCCGAATTTCCTGGACCGGTTTACCCGTAATGCCGCTTATCATATCAAATGTTCATGAATATTTGTAGAGAAATTAATTGCTAAAAGTTGGGACCCACTATAAATGTGTAAATATAGTTGAAGATATGACAAATTTCGCCGACGACTGAGCGTGGGAACAACAAACATGCCCATGTTAGTATAGCCCAGGAAAAATGCAGTACTTTGCTAAATTTAATTTACAAGAAGTCATTCGGCAGTGGAAAAGCTAATTTTGTAGAAGAAATTTTAACTTGTAGAACAGAGAATAAAGTTCTAGACTGGTTTAGTGTTGTTATACAGTATATTTATTGTTTATTTGTATAAAGGTCATTAACTGAGAAGAGTACTAAATAACTGCCTAACTTAAAATTTTCAAATCGAACATTCCACCCTTTAAATGTAAAGCAGGAAGAACGGAATAAACTAAAACACCAGTTGCATGAACTGTCGCAGCGTAGGGATTTAAACTGAGACTCTGTCCTCCTTTTCAGAGTACTATACTCATCGACGTAACGTTGTATTATTATTATTTGTGGTTTGATACGCACATTTCCAATGCCGATATTAGACGAATTCAAATGAATGTATAGTGCATTAGTGACGAGGACCGAACAGCTGTAACTCAGTTGGTAGAGCGTCGGTTTAGCAATCGAAAGGTCTTGGGATTGTTCCCAGCTGCCGCCATCCTGATTGATGTTTTTCGTAAGCTACACTAAGCAAATGCCGGGATGATAGTCTACTTCCAAACTTGGGATGGTAGCTACTGAACGTAAGTTACCTAAATGCCATGCAAAGACAAAATCAGTTATGAAAGTTATATCCCGTGGAAATGCAAATGGAAAGAATAACTAGGCTTATATTCTAGGTCTTGTAAATGCGGAAAAGTGATAGCTTTCTCAACCCAAAAATTATTTGCATAAAGACACAACCAGCATTGAAGGACCTTTATACATGCTGAGTGCTGAAAGTTTAATATTACTATTAGAGGAAGGCAATGGATGAAATTACATGATGGCCTGTTTAAAATATTCTTCGTGACATTTTCAGGCTACCCTAAAATCAACTTATTTTCTGCTTCAAAATTTATTATTCGAACAATACATACACAGTGATTTTTTAGATACAGTGCACAATTTTAGAGTAATGTTTGAAGTTTAGTTTAATTTACATTTAAATTACTGGCATCTAAGGTCTAAGCTCGTCATACGTCTGAAGAATGGCGTCCCTTGGCGAACATTTTATTACGCCTAAAGCGAGAGCCGAGCTGGCGTTCCTTAGTTGCTATCCCATTGGGAAACACCTACTTTCGAACCCACCAATAGGCCATCTTTGTTTTTTTTTTTCAGTTTTCGTGCTCTAGCACCAGCTTGATGCTGGGACAGTTCCTTCCTTCCTTCTACCTTCCCCATCCTGGCCTAATGTAAACAAAACATGACTAAAGGCTATAAATAAAATTCAATTCAAATACACTCGTAACGAGATTGATACTGACTTTCAGGTGATGGTTTTGAAATCTTTAAACGAATAAAAAATCACGTGCCTCTAGCATATTTATTCTTGCTAATAAACGTTCAAGGCAATTAGAGCGTGACCTGTTCAATTAAATTAAGTGGATTTTTCCTTAAGATACAGATATTAGGCCTAATGTGTCAAAATCACACAAAATTACTTTGCTGCTGAAATCAGGAACTCCCAAAATAATATTTATTAACAAAAGTTATCAATGAGCTTACAAACTTATAAAGACAGTCTAATATGTATATATTTCAATATTTACCAGCAGTCCAGCAATGACGTCTTAAGCGTGTAATCACTCAGCAAGCTCAACTTCAGACGGAAATGAGATGAATAGAACGTCTAAGGTCTCTATTCTAGATGATATCCAGGAATTAATGGAGGAAATATGAAAATATCTGTCAGAACGCATGGATGTTAAAAGGTTTATTGAACTTGTGCTGGTTCCTTATCAATGATCTGTATTGAAAGATCACTAGGCGACGTGGACTGGGCATGTATAAATAAGAGTGAAAAAAAAAGGAATGTAGCGGACGGCATCTTTTAAATCTACGTATATATTTGGACTAAAAATTCAATTAATATTTACACATACGGATATAGTTTGACGAACACCCCTTTAGTTCCAACCATGACCATCTTCGTAATTCTGCAAATCCATTCCACCAAGCCTTACAAATCAGTGAAATCTCTAATATATCGAGTTATCGTAAACTGAAATATTTTACTTCTGCCCAGAGTACATTTTAAGTAAGGTTAGCATTTTATAAAAATCAACCATTAACATAGCCGTATATTGAGACTGGATTCTATAGCTTAGTCAAGGAGCTCATACATAACAACATAAGTAGAATATTTCAAATTAATTCGTTGTATCTAGCATTGTGGGCCTGGATTAATTCACTTGGCACTAGGTCTATTACAGCTCTGACATACATACTTATTCAAGGATATTTGTCTATAAAAAGGCCATGTCAAAATCGTCATTCCCTTTCACTATACATACATGAACAAAAGACGAACAATTGTACAGGTACACATGGTGCTGATACAGTGGGGACAAATTTACTTTACTTGCACACTGAACAGCCGAAACCCGGAAGAGAAGTAACTTCGTTGAAAGCAGTTTGCAGGTTCTCTTCCGCTATCCTCAACGCTATCTCGCACTGGTCAGTATAGCCTGCAGCGTCTAGGTTGTCATGGCAACCAGAAGTTCACCGTCCCGTCAACGGAAAAATTTTCATCGCGGTAAAATTGTCCCCGCCATAGAAAGCACTTATAGCTAGATTTTTTTCGATAAAAGTAACGTTTTCAGCTTCGTAAGAATACAGTACCTCCTAGCGCTAGAATATTTACTTATGCTGCATACAAAATTGGAAACAGTTTATTTGGTTTTTCTGCTGAAATTTTTTTACGCTACTTCCTTTTTTTTTTCAGAAACATTTTTTGTTTATTTAGTCAATGAAAGAACAAAATAATAGGTGAAGTACAGCTTCACTAACTTCACCTGAAAAACCGCCACTTCTGTAATGTAATAATAAGCTGCAAAAGCTGGACTTCGAGATTCGACTATAGTAGTGCCAATATATCTCGACATCTGATCTTCATTTTGACGCGCTGCTGTCGTTTGAAAGAATTTCGCATCCTCTTACCACCCGTAGAGCTATGTTGCCACACTTCGCAAAATGAACTTTGCCTTCAGTTGTGTGAGGAAGTTGAAAAACATACACACGTCAGAAGTTGGTACACACACCCTTCCCATTTTCCTTATGTGCTGCTGAGAGGAATTAGAGATAGAGGAAAATCTTATTCTCGCCCTGTGCATTTCGTACTTTCAAAAACAATACAGATAAAACATTAAAAGGAGAGAAACACGATTACTAATTAAATATCAATTTGAAATTCCGGAATGTCGGAAAGTGGGAATTCTGAAATGTGTGAATTTCCGAATGTCGGTCATCACCAACAATGATAGAAGTTTGAATTTTATTTATGTCCTTTAGGCACCTAAGGTTTAGGTCGCAATAGGGAAAGGGAAAGAATTCGGGAAGGTGTTGGCCAGGGCCTATGTTGAAGATGCCACCCCGGCATTTGCCTGGTGTGACTGAGGGAAAACCCTGGGAAAACCTCAGTCAGGATGGTTGGCCGCTAGGATCTAACCGACGACCTCCCGAATGCTACGCCAATCAAATGATAGAAAAGAACGGTCCACCGCCAACAGGCAGTACAAGAAATGTTATTTTGAGTACAATTAACTCTTGCTGGCTCAGATGTAAAACAGTGTAAAAAAAATCTTACGATGTACGCCTGAGCCTGAGGTGCTTAAGGGCCATAAATAAAATTAAAATTATTGTGTTAAAATTTTATTTCGAATAATCAGAATTCCGAATTTGAATTCGAATTTAGGTAACTTTTGCAGAGACTTGATGGAGTATGATGGGATGATTGGTGGAATGAAGAAAGTGGGGAGAAACTGAAACACCCCAAGGAAACCCATGCACACGGTGTTTGTCCACCACAAAACTCACATGGTAAGAAGAGGAATCGAACCGACGATCCTAAGCGCGAAAGGTAAGCACTTTAGCATTGAGTCGCCGACTTTCCGAATTCCGGAATTCCTAACACCCCTAGTAGATCCTAACTTTCCAGAAGCAGCAGCTGCTCTCTCCGTTGCTCATTCTATGGGAAACACCCAGTGGTCTGAACTTTTCTCATCGTCACAAAACTTTATCACTTCTTTCATTTTTTTTCCTCACTGCGTACCACAACATTCTCTTTTTGAACCATCCTTATTTCAACTGAACCTCTTGTTAAATTTGGCAATAGCGTTACACATTCAAGACTCCTTCGGTTATCACCCCGCTGAACCGTTATTAGCTCAGCGCGTGGGTGGGTGTGTTTTAGTTCGCATTTTTGGCGCAGCTCAAGTCATCTTGGCAGCACTGTACGAACAGAACTACAGAAACTTTGTATGTAAAAAAAGGGGGGGAAGCACACGTTTGATTCGAACATTTTATTTTTTTATTTTGGGGGGCCACCTCTGCCTCTTAGCATTCATCCATTAGTGTCCCCACTGCATGCCTCCAAGACGAGGTACAAACTCAGAGAAAACGTCAGGACTGCTCCAGATAATATCAACTACAATTTTGTATATTGGTTGATCTGTTGTCAATACTACAAAAGGCTGGCCACAGTCTTTTGTCATTTGTCTAACTTCCAACATAGATGTAAATACAGTGTCATGATTTGTAGGTGGCAAATCAAGTAATGGGAGGTACATTACTTGCGTAGAACTCATCAAGGGACGACCACATTCCAGTGCCATTTTTGTGTTGAAACCATTGTATTCTGGAATATTTTCTTCCCTTATAATATATTTAAAAAATGTAAAATCTCTTTGACGGTCATTTTGCAGTGATACCACAGTTTGAGCAAGTATTTTCAATGATAAAACAGTATGCACAGAAGAATTATTTGGTATGGGCACTTTCTTCGGACCATTGTATCTTGAAATTGGAACATCTGGCTCTGGTAATGCCGCCACTTCATGTTTTGGTATCCTGAGAACCTATAACGCATGTTCATGGGCTTCATAACTTCTGTTTGATACGTATCGTGTAAGAATCATTCCCATAGCATGGGTTTGTTGAAGTCCATTCTCAGAGCAAATTGTTGCATCAAAGTTGTCTGCAACACCTTGCACTAAAGCATTATCACTTCCGATACCTCTCAAAACATAGTTGCCATTACAGCCTTTGGCAACTGATGCCCGGAAGCGCTTATATTCATCATAGCTAGTTGTTATTCCGAAATGGCTCAGTTCTTCAATAATTGATTTATTTTGTACAAAATTGGAAAAGGCAATTTGAAGTTGAACAGAAGCGTTTTTCAAACAGCTTGCGACTATGCTTCCAATGGTAGCTGCTACTAGCTCTGGTATTTTAAGTTCTTTCAGAAGAGCCAGAAGTGTTTTACTGCATTCACTTTTTACGCTGTCCAGGGTGATTCTGACGTTGTCTTTCGATTTGTCAGCTTTAACTGTTTCTTTACGTATTTCTGCTGCAAGTGACAGTACATGGTTTGATGTAGATTCCTCCATATCAGTGCTAAGTAATTTCATAGTGCAGTTTTTTTCTAAATAGGATAAGACTTGCAATTTCAGTGGACGATAAAACTAAAATTGCAGCACCAAAGTGATCTTGTAGTCGTTGTATGAAAGTACTGCGACTTTGTATTTCTCCACCCAGAGATTTATACATATTAAAGAGTTCCACACTATTCCATGTTTCGTTGTTCTTATTCACTATTTCTGTTGTAATCTGCAAGAATGACGAATCATGTGGATCTGTTTCAACAGTCTTCGTACTACTTTGTGCTGAATGTATATTACGGGAACTCATGAACAGTTTATAGCAGCTTCTATGATACCTAGCATCTGCTGCATGCAGATCACTCGTGGCTCCCAGTATCCTTACTTGGACTTCCTCAGCCCAATCATCCTTACGTTCATTGCATGCCTTTAAAATGCGATCTTTTATTGCTTCTCCTTTAACTTAAACTGTTCTTACTAAAGAATAAGGGTTACAGCGATTCGGATGTTTCGAGTCATGGTCATTACATTCTTCGCCACCGAAGAATCAGTGGATTTGAAAATCAAATGTTAGAGTTTCTTAGCGAAGATGTCGTTTCGGTCGTTTTCCCAAAGTACCCTCATCTACAGACTTACGCGTCTTTAAAGATCGTTCTATATGTGTTTTTGAAGTGTAGGTGGAGACACATGAGCGATGACAATGCAGAACTATATAAGGATTCTCAATTAAATGAGGTTCTAATGTAAGAAAAGTCATGTTCTCTCTAGCCACTCTTACTAGCCACTATTATTGATTGAATTCTCTGAGTCCCCACTGGTACAGTCCTCTCACTTCTACCACATTTAAAGAAGCATTCATGTTCTTTGCTAGGCTCCATTATGATACAACCTGATTCGTAATCTTATAACATATTCACCTGAAACGATAAAAAAATAAAGATACCTATTAATATTATTAATATACTTATTATTTGCTATTGATATATGTATTCATAACTTCACTTTTATTATTTCTTAATACCATTTTCGAATAGCTTGACCTAAAAAACATAGAAAACGACATCTTGTTTATGGAAATCGCTTTATATTTACAATATGCATATCTGTTCCGCCATTTTGGACGCCATCTTGAATATTTGAATTTGCCTAACAATGACAAAGTGGCATCAAACAGTTTTGAAATCTATATGTTATAAGCTATCAAAATAAGTCATAAAACCTTCACCATACCACAAAAAAAGGTTACCCTTATTTTTGCCATTTGGCAACCGGACTAATAGTTCTTCTAAGTGGCTGAGAAAGACATTCGACTATTCGAATAAGTCCGAGGTAGACTTTCCTGTTAGTTAAACAAAAATGAAGAGTAAAAATTAATATAAACAAAATCAGTAATAGTTTTGCGCCCTACCTACTGTGCATTGATTGAAATATATATTCCTACGTGTAATTTAATTTCATACTTGTTACATATTCATAGAACTTAGTTCTTGTTTTTCGTGAGTACTGCTACTATCTTAAGAATTGAAAACCCATACCTGGGTGTAATATAATACAAGTACAGTGTGAAATGTATATATATATATATATAAACTTGCTCTTTTACAATCAGATTGAATGAAGTTCACTTATTTATACCCGTGACACACTCATTCGAAGTAAAATCAAACTATTAACAGTATAAACAAACTAATATTTAATTCCTACAATCTGATTGGTTGATAAAATAATTAAGTCAGTAACCACTTGGTTACTGTATCTTCAGGGACATTGTAAGGATGGCTATCTGCGATTGTTCGAAGGCCCAAGTTAGTCCTGATGGTATTATTCTTAGTATACGAGGACGGATTCCAAGTTTTACGGTTCAATGTTCACGTGTTATATGAATCTACCTACAGAATCAGATAATCATAACTGCATTCATCTCAGTATAAAAATCTGGAGGAGGATGTCTTATTCAATTGGCTTATATGTAAGGAAATAAATGAGAAATTTTCTGAGACACACAAAATATGAATATACAATGTACACTTCGCATTAAAAAGAAATGCGACAGCGAACGGCGTGTAGCTAGATAACCCAAATGGCACCTTCTTATCCCATAATCGTGTCTAGTAAACAGACCCCCTCTTTCTCCTTCCCTCGTCTCGCTCATATCAAAATCAGCAAATATAATGAGCATATTTTTTTTTCAAAATAGACATGTATTAGTATGGATGAAATGAAAGAATAAAAGCGAGATGAAACAATATACATAAGTTGATGGAGGGAGAAATTTAAACACACACAATGAAAAATTGAAACCGATGGATGTCTTTAGGCAGAGGCAGAGAAATGAGAGAAAGAGAGAGAGAGAGAGAAGAAGAAGAAGAAGAGGGAGTAAAGATAGAAATATGAAATTTAAACGTAGTTACAAAGAACCTAACATTATAAAGTACAGTGCTCACAAATCTAACAGCAAGATTGAAGAGACTTTTGGATAATATATTTTTTCAGGGCTATTCGAATATATAAAGGGTGCTTGAAAATTCATTTAGTCACTTTCAAAATTGCGACCAAAGTTGATGTTCAGATTAAATACTCATGATTTCCAGTGGAACTCCAGAGTTTTGAGACACATCTAAGATAATGTCAAAAGTGTAAGGCACATGCTTTGAGCGTGGTTCGTTTGCAAATTCGGTGGGGATCTTTGAACGCACTGGTTCGGAATACACTGTAATCAGGGATTCCGCCAGGATTGTCAGATTCAGGGGTGTTAAGTCAAAATCGGGAGGGTGTAGGTAGGTTTGCAATGTTTCTATCAACTTTTCACCGCGAAAAAGTAAAAGTTGGGGATACTCTCAACGATTTGGGGCTGACACCTCTCACAGGGTCCGCGGTCTGGCGGAATCACTGATTGTAACAAACCCAGTAGATATCGTAGGCCATATCTTCAATTCTAGACTACTAATGTAAATTAAACATACAAAGAAAATGAATGGATGATAATTTTCTGCTTAATTTCTATCAGAAAGAACCAAGATTACATACGCAAACTGTGTCAAAATGAAGTTACAAATGTTCAAAAGCAAAATTCACATACCTTATAGGCATAGCAGACATTACATGTTGCACATTTCAAACGTGGAAAATAAGGAACACATTGAATGGTATGTTGAGAAATTATAGGATGGATGCGAATTTTGTGCAAAATTAATATAAAAATAATTATTCTCTTGAAATAGCGAAAAAAGGGGCCATTTTCTACTCATATCTTAAAATATATCTGTTCCGAACATGCCACTCTAGATTCCACTTATTGCGAATATAACGTTCTAATAATTACAACACTAATGAACTAGTGTTTATAACAATTCGCACAGATGGAATGAACACGGCAGAGCTAAAACGGGTCACCGGCTGTCGGGGAATGCTGGTTAGGTTTTGGACTGTGTCATCAGGTTCAAGATTCGAACGCATTCTGACGCGGTGATTCGATGTAGATTTGATAATCCGGAGGATGAAGGAGAGATTTTACTTATTTCATTGCGTTTGAACAGTGTTTGTTTCAGGGGTGACCAGGATCGGAGATGTTACCCCGAGAACGTGAAAAATACGACTTCGAAATTCCCAGTGAAATAGACTATCCAGACCGGGTCACTTATGTTTGGGTCTGGCCCAAACATGAATAGAGGGAGGGAGAAGAAGAAGAGAAAGAAGCAGCGAAGACACGATAACAATACATGAAGAAAGAGAGGAATAGAGAAAGACCAATGAAAAACATAAAAACTAAACAAAACAGATACACTGTTTACTCGGATTCTGACCAGTGATGCTTCGTAAGTTCTCCACAACCAGGAGATGAATCTCTTTTTGAATACTTCAGTGTATGCGGAAAAGAAACTGGCTGGTGGGGAATCGAATCCTGGTTTTCAAATTAGAAGTCCAGCACGATAGCGATACACCACAGGTGCCTCCATCCAAAACGTGCTTAACAACTGCTATAGTGTTTTAATTTTAAGAATAATAACATGAAAAGTGGATACTTCAGATCAATGACGCTGGAGTGGTAGCCCCCTGAGACTGGATTTAGACTTTTCCAACCAACATTCGTAAATCGTCTTCCTCTCTTTAGTGACTCAGGTTTTTTATTCCACAGTCTGAAGGATTCTCCGTTTTGTATAAGAAGTTATGATTACTTTCTTCACGACGCTTTGTAAAAAAAACCTGGCATGAACAGGGTTTGAAACTACGTTGGTTCTCTTTAGTACTTGAAATTTCAGCAATTTTCCTCTACTCTATCTGGCCAACTGAAGACAGAAGACAGATGCAGTTCATCTTTGGAAATAGCCAACTTTGTCCTGTAAGTTGTTTAAACCAAAGTACACGCTAAAACTTCTTGATTCAATGACTTATAGACAAATTAGTGCCCATTAATATCCAAAATAAAAATCCAGGAATAATGAAGGAAACAATAACAACTTATGGAGTTTCTTTGCGCCGTGGAAATTCAAAGTCACGCTTATAGGAATAAGTATTATTATCATTATTGCAGTGAAACTTCCTATAACTGACAGTTTTAGATTCCCTGTACAACAGCATTGAATATTATGGAAGTAAACTCTGTCAATAGTGTACTATATGAAAAAGAATACTGACAGCTTGATAATGTTCTCTTTTAAGGTAAAAACCTCTCTATAACTGACGTCTGCAAAACTTTCTGCATAAAATAGTTTTTCAGATGTGAGTAATTTTCCTATCAGGAAGACAAATGAAGACTTTATTTCCAATACCCCTCCAATACAATTATTGAACACCATGGGTAACAATATTGTTATACAAAGTGCCTAAATGAATTCATTAGCCCCGAAGCATGGCACAAGTTCTGGCAAAGTGAACGACTTTTTTTTTCACGAATCACTTGACCTGGCTCCCGTCTAAGGAGAGCCCACATGGAAACAATGTGGAATAGAAAGTTAACAGCACTTGTGCGTATGCACGCCGCTAACCAGGGCTGCTCCCTACGCGGCTCACGCCACCCAGTTCAATTTGGACGTACCGTGTCCCCGGTTCGCTTCGCTCGGTGTGCATCCTACCCTGGTGGGTTGATACACATCCTAGATTTTAGTAGCTAAACTCCACGTTACCATGGTAATTTTTTTGTTCACTAATTTTACTACGAAAAATGCAAGAAAGTAATTATTAACAATAAATTTGAACTTAGAAAAATACAGTTTTGAACGAAAAATGAAGAAAAAATTGTTGCCCCACCGGGATTCGAACACGGGACCTCTGAATTAGTTTCTCCATGGGTTAACCACAAGCCTAAGCTGAAAGTTGCCGAACAAACGATTGACGGTGTTGCTTTAGTTCGAGCTCTGTGTCTGCGTGAGATTGGGCTACGCCTTCTTTCAATGTTGGCTCTCCTTAGACGGAAGGCAGATCAATTAGTTCGTTAAAAAAATCTGCAAAGTGGACTCCGAACAAGCCTATTCAATAAACCCCACGAAATTGAACCTATGATTGGACTTTGCTTAACTGTCCAGTATTTGTTTATTAAAGTTCTATATCTGTAGTATGGTGACCCAGTATGTAGGTATAATCTCAAATAACAAATATTATTTTGGCATTATACAGAAAATTTAAAGTGCACGTGAATTGATGTTTTACTTCTTGACTTCCAGCAAAAGATTCTACCTTCACTGCTAAGTTGTCACATCAACGAACAATAATATATCCTTGTTACGCCATGCACATATATTTTACACAGCGCCAATCTCGCGAATCATTCTTTTGAGATAAAGCTCGTGTCCCATTTTCTCTTCCGTTTCCAGAATAAAGGACAGTGCATGCATACATAAAAGTGAATTTAAATTGAATTTTGAATCTAGTTTTAAGGCCTTTTAGTCTACTTTGGCTCAGGACGGATGAATGATGAAAGGATTAATTGGTGGATTGAAGAAAGTGGAAGAAAACGGGAGAATCCCGAGAAAACGTACGCACAAGCATAGGCGGATTTATGGAGGGCTTTAAATGTTTCATTCTAAACGATAGGTTTGCAATTTGTTATCAATAAAATATAATGTATTGCCCCCCTTGCTCCCAGGGTATCTCTACCAAATTCGCCCATCCTCACACGATGTATGTCCACCACAAAGCGCACATGGCATGAGCAGGGATCGATCCAACGCAGCGTTTCCCAACCATTTTCATGCCGCGACCCCCTTGTACGGTGCCTCTTCCCGGCGATCCCCAGAAGTAATTTTCTTGTTTGTAATAAGCGTATTTATTTAACGTTTTATTAAATAGCCTCCTGAAGGCTTCAAAACACACACACACACGCACACCTCGCGACCCCCTTGAACACAATCGACAACCCGCACGTTGAGAAACCTTCCTTTAGAGAAATATTAGAGTGCCATCTTTCTTAGTGCTGACCAGAATGACCCGGTCTGGGAAACTTCGAATTTTGGCGTCGTGTTTTTCGTGCTCCGGGGCCACGTTTCCGGTCTTGGTCACCAGTGACAGAAACACTGTTCAAAGGTAAAAAATAATTAAAAATTCTGTTTTTATTCTCTGGGTCACCGGGTGTAAATCGGGTTACCGGGTCAAACGGGATTTGAAGCCTACACCCCGTGACCAAAAATTGACTCGCTAAGCCGTTCAGCTTAATAGTCAACAATAGTCGATTTACTGTTTTTAATTCAGCAAAGAAAATAATCCAAATTCCATGTTTTGCTGAAATTCACTTCATTTCTCATATAATCTGTTCACACAATATATGTATGACCAGATTATATCAGGGATGTAGGGAAATTAAGTAAAACGTGGAATTTGAAACTTTTTTACTTGCTAAATTAGAAGCAGTAAATAGACTACAATTGTTTTTTGTAAAAAAAAACTTCAATTAATTTTAGAATCACAATTTTATATATTCCAGACAGAACATCCACTTCTTTACTGAACTGTTTCCTTGCAGTCCTAATTATGTAAAAACCATACTTTAAACTTTAATGGTTATTATTAACATTACAAAATGGAATATTATTGCTTGTGAATTATAGAATTTGGAACATCGGTTAGTATTAAAAAAAATTTGAGCTATTTTGTTGTGGTTAAAATCTTTCTTATTTCTGCTTGGTACAAACGAATTAGAAGCATAGAAGTAATGAGTTTGTAACACATTTGATTTGTTTAGTGGAACAAACAAAAAATTTAGTAAATGAAGCCCATTCTGAGTTTTAGAACATATTTGTTACTCTTTTTATTGACGTAGAATACGAATAACAGCTCTAATGCTATATTTATTATTGTTAATACACATACCGTAGGCCCTATAGAATAGTAATACTATACTTCTATATTGGAAATTTTAAGTTGTAGAAGTTTTCCTGTATGAGGAGAGCTCCACTTCATTACAGCCAGTAAACGTTGTGATCTAGAAAGCAAGGCATAGAGCTGCTAACTAGCGTACTCGTGTTTAAGTCTTTCTCAGTATCATCGTACTTTTCAGTGTTGCCAATCAGTGAATTACTTTCGTTTAAAACAAATACAGCTTTGTTTGGTGTCTATTTGAACAAATTATTTTGTAAGCACAAACAAGGATTTTTCTCTGTGTAAAGGCAATGCATTCCGTGCAAAATATGCTATCAGTACTAGCTTTCATCACAATTGGCTGCTTGGAAAATCAGGACAATTTAGGGTCTCAAAAACATTCAGGAACTAAGGTGTTATGCCCAAAAGCGGGACAATTCCGGATTTCCGGGACTTTTGATCCCCCGATATATATACAGGGACCACATTTCTTGAGCCTAAATTGGGGAAATATTATACCGGAATCTAATGACCTCTTGTGTGCGGATAGTTCGAGTGTCAATCCAAGATAAAAGTTTTTATTCAGGCCATACATTTATTCAGTTTGACAATAAATAAGTTGTGGGGTTTATCCACTTTGAAAATAAAGAATTTAGTACCAACTTTTAAAATGTCCTACTTGGTGTTCATACTTACTTATGATTTATTATTTATAATATCGTCGTATGAGAACCAGTGTAAAGTAAGTCCACTTTTGTAGGTTTACAGGAGAGAGAAAAATCAGATTTAAAAAAAAATAACTGTTTTTAATAAGATTGTAAAACCATTATTGAATATAAGTCAAGGCATGACAAAGTGAATTGCAATAGTACTCAAATTTGACCCCAAGTATAGGTATAATAATTTATTATGAAGTTATAACTAAGTTTTTTTAATTAGTTGATAATTTACTTTGATTATTTGTGTCAACAATCAAGAGCAGTCTACAGTAGAACTAATATAAAATTTACTTCAAGTATCCGTAATCAAATTAAGTTACATCACTCCACTCAAATTCAAATTCAATTTTTTTGTTGTTCGTAACACTCGGAATACATGAACATCGTCAGTTGATTCTATAATTTACATAGTTATTACACATATATATGACTACATAAGTACAATGTACACATAAATCTACACACTCAATATTGTAACTGGTGAAATCAAAATAGAGATGAACACTTTTGTACCAGAAGATCTTTTAGGGCATTGTAAAAGTGTTTACCTTCTAGTTTATTGACGCAGAGAACTTACTACAAAAAGTTGTGTCCTGTATGTAGGGACTTCTGCTTGTTGGTTCTAGTCTCCTACTTATTAAGTGTATATTTTCTTTACTTCTGGTATAATAATTGACAACTTTTTCATTTCTTGCCGTGAATTCGTTGTCATTTTTCACTAAATTTATTATCTGATATACAAACATTGCATATAATAAAATATTATGTTGTTTAAATGAATCTTTACAAGTATTTCCCTGTTTACTTTATCCGTTTTCTGTAGGACAAAAGCTCTTTTTACATCACCCTAGAGTAAGAGACCATATGACAAATAACGATAAATCACTCCAAAATAAATTAAGTTTAGTGTTTTCTGTAGGTAGATAATCAGAAAGTCTTCTTAATAATAAAGATTTGTAGTTAAGTTGGTGCAAACTTGTTCAACATGATATTTCCAAGTAAATTTGTCAAGTGTTATGATATGTGACAAAGATTTTGTTTCCAACTAGATAAAAATATGCTGACTCAGTTTTGTCTAGGTTGACCTTTAGATTGTTTTGCTTAAAATAATTAATGAATATCTCTATCTGTCTTTTCAAATCCCTTATGTTATGACACTGGAATTGTCATCTGCTTACATTGTGACAAGATATTTGTTAGAACAAGGAAAATCATTAACATAGCATATAATGAAGAATGGGTCCAAGATTGTTCCTTGTGAAACATCTAGACCAAGTATTCTTTTTTCATTTGACCAACCTTTTTTCAGAAGAAAAAAGTGTTTGCTAGTGTGCATTCTTCACCATCTGCTCAATCACGTGGGATTGTCTATTCCTTTTGCGTTCAAACGTACGTCCTTAAATCCCTTCTCCAGAAGCCAAAGTTTTAGTAAGATCAAAGCATTCGTGAAAGTCTTCTTAACTGCACTGAAGTTCACATACCAAATAAAATGGAATATTTTGTTAACCATGTGAAAATAAACAAACAAAGCAAATATGAATCACGAGGTAGCTAATATATTACACATGTTATTTTGTATCTTACTACATTACATTGTACTTATTTAAATGCATTTTCCTTTTACTGATAGCTTAATTATTGTAACAGGAATGGTTTCTTTGCTTCAACTGTAGGACGGCGCACACATTGCTGCAGTTTTAACATAAGGTTCCTTGCATGTTAATGATTTTCGTTTATACAGTAGAAAATACGAGTTTTGTTTTATTGATTTTCTTTAATAATGAATGTTTTGGGTTAATTCGAATTTTGGACAATTGAAATCTTTTCGTATCTCCTTGGAGATTGAACTTAAGATAGCCCACTGCAGTTACCAATTGAAGTTGCAATCTGGGAGTGGGACTTATTACCAAATATACAGCAAACACCTACTCCAACAACTTCCTATTACCTATTTCCCCCATACACCTACCTATGATTAGAGGTGGAGAACAGGGGACCCACGATAATCCTAGCAGAAGGCAGGGCAGTTATCAGGTCTATTAGATTCTTTCACAAATATCTGAAGAAGGAATATTATTGCCATAAGAGTGACATAAAACTATTACTTGAAGGAGCCATTTGGAAAACAATACATGGTTTTCACAAAATAGTGGATGAGTAATCGAAACATTTGCTCTGAAGTTCCATTAAAATTAGTATTTCTATATAGTTTAACGTTACCAGTCGGCCCGATAAAATCTACGCCGTCCTGATTTTTGTATTTTGTCCTGTGTCCCGATGTATGTTTTGTCGGAACGGCCCTTGTCTGGACTTTTTTTAAATGCTAGTCACTGACAAAGGGCAAAATAGGGTTTTATTTTGCCAAGTGTAATCAATTTTTAATATTTTTTATTGAAAACGAAACTGAGTGAGTACGTATCAAACTTCTTTTGTAATAATTTTAAATCATGGACAAATGTTTTTGGCAATCTTATTTCACGTTAAGAAAGGGATATGAAAATCATTGAAAAACAATTGAAACATTCATCTCCAGGTGTTTTCTAAAGATTGGAAACCACTGAGATAGGTTTACAATTACTTTGTTTACAATAGTTTATAATTGAATCGTACGTTTGAAGAAGGCAACAAATCCAAAAGGCTGTTTTGTGGGAAATTAACAAAAACTGTATGATATGTTTATTATTTATTGAATGGAAACAATATTGCTACTGAATATTCAAAACGGTCTTCTGATACTTTCGTACTGCTCAGACAGTTTACAAGTATTGTATTTTTTCCTGTAGAGTTAAAAAAAGTTGGTGGATTTGTTTCCTTCTTCAAACGTATGGAAAAACGTCTGCTCATTTTTAAGTGCTGAGACGTAAGAATGGAAAAATCGACCAGAAAATGAAGAAAAACGCAAGAGAAACCTTCAAATCAATGTTATTTACAAGAAATGTATGCACAATGAACTCGAAAGTTACAAGTAGGGGGCCTAAGTAATAAATTCAATTTTTTCCCCCGTCTACCCACTGACAGAAATTTCGCTCTACAAATGTGCAAAACTGCTTTTTATTCCGTAACAGTGATAGTAATAGTTGTTATATGTAAATATCTGTTAACAATAGCAGTTAGAAATATCAGTGTATGAAAACGTATCAAAATGCGAGTTTGTTATTCCCGTCTGTGAAAAAGAAGTTTAAAACAATATTTTAGAATAACCTAATTACCTGTATCATGTTACGTGTGCAGTAGAGATATGGACGAAGGTAGTTTAGTTCCTACCATAACTGTTGTAAAACTATTCTATGTAATTATCGGAGCTTGGATTTACTGGTGGAAAAGAAACAGTACATCAAAACACGATTTAATCAGGAAAGTAGAAAGCGGTGCGTGGGGGGACGCGTAATTGTTTCATGCTGAATTAGTATAATAACTTGCGACTAGCGACAGGAAGAGCTGAGCCATCCTCGCGCATGCGCATTACTCCTTAACAGTAAATAGTACTTCCAAACAACTGCATCCAGTTGGTCATTTAGCGCATTGATAGCATGTTCGAAAGCTAATGCAAATAACCCTGGATCGAAACCTGGTGCAGTTTTTTTTTCTTAATGAAATAACGTTTCTCTTTATATATATAAACGCATTAGGAAATTTAATAAGATTAGTGAACAAACGCATGTGGAGGTTAGATAAGTCAGGTACGGTATTTTTAGGTAGATTTCGAAGGTGAAATTTCCGCAAGCAAAAGAAGATAATTTGGATCAAACCTCCCTTAATCGACTCACGAGGGTCCAAAACATTTTTTCTCGGGGTTCTCCCGTTTCCTCCCATTTTCTTATCTATGTTCAAATCCCTGGAAGAAACCTATGTCTTTCTGTTGTTTCTTTCATAACTATTTTTGTAGCATTTCAAACACCAAAAGGAAACCTAACACTATTCAAGTTTGAACCAAATTTTTATATGTTGTTTCTAGGCTTAATAGCTCTGTTTAGTTCGTTAATGAGCAAAATCGGTCGCCATCTGGGATCCAAAATGGCCACCGAACCCATTGTTGTATAGAATACACAGCCTAAACCGCTGGGGCTATTGAAATCAAATTTGGCATAAAGGAACATCATTCGAAACTACAAAATAAAAAGGAGTTTCTCTTAAAAAATCTTTAGGTGAAGGAGTACCGAACCCGAGACCACTGAATCCCAAGTACAATGCCTTAAGCCCCTCGTACACGATTCAATAAAGCTTGAACAAGAGCGTTGAACAAGCAATTGGATGAAAATGACGTCACGAGTCAGAGACTCCACACAGGAAATCTCTTGAATTCAAGTCTTCTCATCCAATTCGTTCTATTTAGAACCTGTCCTATTTTTATTGAATTCAACGCACTGATCTACCAATCACATCGCTGGTGACTTGAACACGTGATAACAGTGCTTCCGGAATGCTAAAAATTAAGATGTTAACATGGAATAAGGAATTTTTAAAGCCTTGTTTTTATGATGTGAAATAAAGATATTATCAGAAAATCAAAATAAAATAAAATAAAGTGTCGCTACAAGAAATTCCATCGTATCTTACTGAGGTAAAGTGTACCTGATGTTTCTTCTGTAGTTTTTGTACAATCACTATTGCAATAGAAATTGATACAGAGGGTTTACTATAATTCCTAATAAAGTTCGTATTGTATTTAGAAGCAAAGATATTAATATCTAAAGTGCCACTGTGTTGCTCATAATTTATGTGGAAAGGTCGAGTTTTTATTTACTGTATGTAGGAAGTTCAAAGCTGCTAAACATAGAAGTATCTGGGTACACTTTACTATACGACACAAAACAATGTAATCTTTTCCAACGTATGTGAAAGTGTTGTAACTTAAAATATAACAAAGTTTCGAGTCATGGAAGTATTAAATTAGAGTGAAATAGCGAAAAGTACTTGGAACTACTTGACTGCTTCCACGTTGGTGAGCGAGCACATTAAACCGTGCATGACATAGCGAAAAGTACTTGGCTGCTTCCACGTTGGTGAGCGAGCACATTAAACCGTGCATGAATAGCGAAAAGTACTTGGAACTACTTGGCTGCTTCCACGTTGGTGAGCGAGCACATTAAACCGTGCATGAATAGCGAAAAGTACTTGGCTGCTTCCACGTTGGTGAGCGAGCACATTAAACCATGCATCGCATATAATAAAAAATCTAACCTTCTTTAACCCACCTTTGCTTATTCAACATTGTGGACATGATTTTTGTAGCAAATAATGTGTTATTCATAATACGACGCAATACTATTAATATACCGCCGCATCCCTACAATCTGCATGTAGTAATGAACGCAAATAAATGTATTCCGACACGAAGTGTTACGATTAGTATGCCTCCACGTGGCGCTATCTTGATCAACTGGAGTGCGTAACGAAATAATAATAAAATATGCATTTTCACTTTGGATTGTTAGTTGTCGTTAGATGTTTATAGAAGTGCGTGTAACCGGAAATAAATAAAAACTTATAAGAATTGAAAAGAGTTTTGAACAAAGCAATAAAAAATCGAAGTTCGAGGCATCACCAACTACGGAATCGCAGCCGTTAATCAGGTTATTATTTTATTAAAAGCGACGCATATCATGTTTAACATTCACTCCATGTTCCCGCATTCAACGCAGAAAGAGCAAATCGACTCGTGTGCTCTTGGCTCCTTCACACTTCCGCTCAACTTATCGAATCGTGTACGAGCACCATCCAAGCACTTTCAACACTACTTGAATACAACCCTTTGATTATTCCAGTTGGATCGTGTACGCACTCATCCAACTGCTTGTTCAAGAATTTGATTCAATGTTTATTGAATCGTGTACGAGGGACTTTACCCATTTTTTTAACATTTTATTAAATTTGAATTGGACTACAGAATCAGAATAAACGAAAAATATTACAAAAAACGTTAAATGCAAATAAAGTTATAAAAGAAATTACACAATAACATTTCAAAATAACCTATTTAAAATATAAATAAAATATAAACCATTTTAAAAATAAAAACTTGCGATGAACTTGTATCGAACTCGGGACCACTGTATTATAACTCCGACGCCTTATCCATTACTCCACGTAGCCAACTACCAACAAGTCCTATCTGAGAGCTCTTTATATCAATTCCGTACACGAGTAACAGACGCTACTAATTACGTAGTGTTCACACATCATGCTTGTCCTCTCTGCAGACAAGTCTCTGCCATTTTGTTCCGTTCTCCCAGCAGTTCTGTTTTCTTTAGAAAATAGGAAACAATGTGTTTTACCATTAACAAGCTTCGGAGAAAAATAGCAGCTAAGCCAGTAACTGCTGTTTTTCATCGGTTGTAGCAGTATTAGCAATTTATCCCATCAAACAGTGAAAAATAGCTGTTACGCTAGTTTTGCCCATCTCAAATTCGCACCTATTTTTGAAGGTTTTACACATTTTTTTTTTTTGCTTTCTTTGTGTATTGTATAGATGCGCCATCCCTTCCAGATATCAAATCCGGCATAAAGTAGATTTTCTCATTTTTGGCGTTTATTGCCTTCTTCAAACTGCCATTCAATTACACGTCCAGATATTTTGTATCATTAGACTGGCTACCTTGTTATAGTTGTGTTTTCATTAGAATCGTGTACTTACATTTTCTAAAATATTCATTAAATATTAAAATTGTCCTAATTCATAAGATGTTTTTACATTTTATTTCTGTTTCCTTTTGCAGAATATGGATTTGGTCTACCTACACGCTAATTTTAAAGGGTTGAATATTTTCCAAATTATGTTTGAGGAAACGGAGTTTGTTCATAAGGTAGAACAAGTAAAAATATGAGGGACATTCAAATGAAACCCGGTCACTAGTGTAAAGTAACGGTAACGATTGTATTAACTCAAAAATGTAGTTATACAGAGTACACATACTCACACATGTAGTGATACACAGTACACATACTCACAAATAGTCACCACAACTGTTGGAACATTTATCCCATTGCGACACTAGCCGGTCGATTCCATCCTTGAAGAAGC
Organism: Lepisma saccharinum; assembly: GCA_022664845.1. Classification (NCBI taxonomy): domain Eukaryota; kingdom Metazoa; phylum Arthropoda; class Insecta; order Zygentoma; family Lepismatidae; genus Lepisma; species Lepisma saccharinum. The sequence continues at coordinate 49,278 of JAGDQP010012241.1, forward strand.
TAGTAGGCTGCTGTTGGATCCAGGCCTGGACCCAGTCACACACTTCGTCGTCCGTTGCGAATCGATGTCCGCGAATTGCTTGTTTTAGAGGTCCAAACACATGAAAATCACACGGGGAGAGGTCGGGACTGTACGGTGGATGTTCCAGCGTTTTCCACCAAAAGTGCTGCAATGTCGTCTTCACCGCATTGGCCGTGTGTGGGCGGGCGTTATCGTGTAGGAGGATAACGCCATTAGACAACATGCCTGGGCGTTTCGACTTGATGGTTCGTCTAAGGTTCTGTAACGTGACTTGATAACGCTGGGCATTGATGGTGGTACCCCGTTCCAGGAACTCGACAAGCAGTGGGCCCTTGTGGTAAAAAAAGAAGGACATCATGACCTTACCAGAACTGGTGTGCACGGCCTTTGATTTCTTTGGAGGTGGTGAAGTCGCATGTTTCCACTGCTTGCTCTGACGCTTGCTTTCCGGTTCAAAATGGTGACACCATGTTTCGTCCCCTGTGACAATACGCGACAGAAAGCCGTATTCCTCCTCATGATAATGTTGCAGATGACTCAAAGACAGCGTCATTCGAGTATTGCGCTGTTCGGCGGTCAGTTGGTGGGGAACCCACTGCGCACAAATTTTTCGAAAGTCCAAGTGTTGACGCATTATGGTGTGGACGGTGCCCACGCTAATACCCAGTAACCGATGGATCTCGTCCGCGGTGATTCTGCGGTTGTCCAAGACTAAAGCATTCACTTCTGCAATCATTTCCGGTGTGATGACACGATGAGCCTGTCCAGGACGGGCATCGTCTTCCAGTGACTCGCGCCCCTCAAGGAATATTTTGCGCCATTCAACAACACTTGAAAGACGCAGACTGTACTCACCGTACACAGCCTTCATCCGTCGATACATTTCACGGCCTCCAACTCCCTCCACCGCCAAAAATCGAATCACTCCTCGTTGTTCCTGCTTACTCGCCTGCATGTTCGGTAGCGGACGATAACTTGTGTGCCACCTTCTCTTCGGCGTGATACCACATTGGCTCTATGCAACGTCAAACGGTGCGCACGCGTCAGCCTCTCTACCAATCGATGGCGCCACCATACCCGCAGTTACGTGGTGCCACCTTAAAGGTGCAGTTTCGTTTGTGCGATTTTCGCATACGAAGATCGCAAGCAACTGCTGCACGCGCCACTGCATTGACACGTTGAATGGAAATCAGTGAAGCCGGTTTGGTTTGCGCGTCGGACGCATGGTGTCGCTAGCAACTGTTGCAACGACTCCTTCGGAGAGGAGTCAAGCTGCAGCTATCGCATGCGTTGTAGAGTGTTGAGCAGTTTTTATTCGTGTTTTCTTTGAATTTGGAACTATTTTGTGCCAAATATGAACTTCAGCAGAGATGAGAATGAAAAGCTACGTCAAGAATGCACGAAAATACTACAAAATTGTTGGTAAAATCCGAAATAAAGAGAATGCATACACAGATGTAGTAAGTTTGGAGCTCAATAGATGGCAGCAGAGTACTACAGCAGCTTGAAGTAACAGTATTGTTTGAT
>JAGDQP010012242.1:0-50822 GCA_022664845.1 Lepisma saccharinum
TTTCAGTACTTCCAAGTCTTGCCGCTTGGAGGTTGTTGTCGTCTGCTTCTTATGGATGCTTAGTCAGCTTTATGTAACTTTTATTGTTTGTTTACTTTTGTGCTTAACACACTGACCTATTTATCCATATCCCATTACAATATTTTCACAATGGGGCGAGCCTTGGAGCCCAGACCATGAGGGAGCAATGTCCAGTGTTTTTATACTGATGCACAATGTAGTAGTGGGCAGCGCTGGTTCAATTGGTGGAGAGCTCACTTCTGGCGCTAGGGGTCGTCGGATCGATCCCTGCTCATGCCATGTAGGCTTTGTGGTGGACGAACACCGTGTGCGTGGGTTTTCTCAGGGATCTCCCGTTTCCTGCCATTTTCTTAATTCTACCAGTTCATCTCATCATCATCCATCCAGCCAGAGACAAAGTTGCCTAAAACCCTTAAAAATTAAATTAAAATTCAAAAACAAAGTACTAGTAAACCCAAACATACGTATCTGCCATTGAATAGAAGCAGGTTGATTCTAGGGAATTTGAGCTAAAGATAATTGATTTTTGCGTATGGTACTTATGATCAAAAATATATATCTTCCTTGAATAATACCGTAATTAGAAATTAACATATTGTATATACGGGATGAGATCATATTTCGGCAAGAATTCATGGTTTTTTATTATATAGTAAAGATGTTTTCGAAGTTGTATTCTCTCTAGGAACTTAAATTCTTCCAATAATTCAAAATATTTCTTTTGTTCCCTGGAGGTTTATTAGTATTCTAATACAAACCATACTTAATAACTAGAGTCGATATCCTTATGTTTTTCAGGGTGAAGATATAGGAAGTATAGCAATGTGGGAGTGAATGCATAAATAATCCCATCATTTGTCCCGTAAGTCTGCAAAAAACCAAAGCAATAGTAAATTGGGATGAATGTGTGAAAGTTTATCACCAATCCTGCTGATTACATTGATTATCTGCAGCGTAAAGCATTAAATCACTGGTACGAACGAAATGCACTTTCCATATCTTTTACGGTTTGAAGGAAATCCGAAATCTTAGTGGCTTGGTTTTTAAAGTCCAGTTCGCGACATATCTTTCCAGCTTTTACAGGACATGAGGAAGTTTATCACAACGAGACGTTAGTTTGAATCCATATGACGGCATTTGTATGATAATTAACCCACTAGATAACAAAGTATTTAAATTTGATTTGAGTTTTATTTTAGGGTCTTTAGGCAACTTTGGCTCAGGTTGTATGGATGATGATGAGATGAGAGAATTCGTGGAATGAAGAAAGTGTGAGGAAACGGGAGAAAACTCTCACACACGGTGTTTCTCTTCCACAAAGCCCAGGTTCCATGAGATGGAATCAAACGGATGACCTCAAGCACCAGAGGTGAGCGCTCTACCACTGAGCCACCGCATAATGAAGTCCTTGCTCTGAGCAGTAATCAGTTGGTATATAAGAGGAAAGTGGCAAGTAACAAAATCCTTTGGAAACCTATAATAAGTTATATCTTCCGTCTTTTTTTTTACACGAAGCAACTGCACTTTTGCAAGGCGTCCTTGTAAAATATTGTTTTGCGTGCGTTTGACAATTGAGTACCTATGTACACGTAGGCCTATGTACACTTTAATAGGTCACTGAAACCACACTAAAAACAAAAAGTACACACACACATTTAAAGAATAGCAAAACTTTTAATTACACCCCAAACATGCGTGTTGTTAAGCTTTCAACCCTCTCAATGCACTCACATCATTTACTTCTTTCCTGCGAGTGACGTCAGTGGTTGGTTCCGCCTACGACCATTATTTTTCAGCTTCGGGCGGGAAGACTGCCCTACTTTCTCAGTATATTATACAAGTACTTTGGACACAAGCTACGTCATTACATTTCGAGGTGTGACGTGATTTGTGTCGATGCTACACTAACTTAGAACGCCTGTAACTCCATCTATGCCGGATACGGAATTTTTTGAAAATTAATTTTTCTCTTGTTTTGATGTGAGAAATCAAGCACCTCTCGAAGTTTGACCCTTACTTTGCAACCGCCCTGTATATTATCTAGAAGAAGTTATAAAAAGATGCTTCGAAAGCGATGAAACATCACTTAAAATGCTATTAAAAGAACTGCAGAAAATCTGTGAAGAACATGAATACGTGAATAAAACAACAGAGATGGTAATTGGAACATATCGAACCATAGCAAACATCAAGATTGGAAGTGAAAAGTAGGACAGTTATTTGCCAAGTATTATAAGCGATGATGTGAAATGTTAGAAAGAGCTCAAGGAGAGAATAGCGATAGCCTAACAAAGAGAATCTCTTCTGTGGATCTCTGAACGAAGATCTACGGAAAAGATTAATTAAGGAGTATTGTGTTGTATGGAGCAAGCGAAAATGTAGACATGGAGAAGAATAGAGAAAATAAGCTAGATACAGAAGACGTCAAATGAGGAAGTGTTTAGCACAATAAGCGAGATACGAATAATACTAGAGATCATCAAAAAGAGAAAAATAATTAGGACATTGGCTGCGCAAACATTTTATACTGAGAAATAAAATTGCACGTATGGTATACTCTAGTAAAACATTGAAGAAAATTAACTAAATCCAGTATAGTGGAGAAGGGAAAGAAAAAATAGCACGTTACTAGTGCTTGGTGGATGCCTACTAGTATTATTAAAATAACTCTGCCAGAGCCTGAGATGTCTAACGTACATAAATAAAAATAAATAAAAAGATAAAATTTTCAAACAACCACCCACCATTTGATATAGTCAAAGCAAGATTGCATGAGCAATGCACAATTTTGTAGGTTCAGTGCCGTGTTGGTCCAACGCCGTGTTGGTCAAACGCAGTGTTGGTCAAACGCCGTGTTGGTCCAACGCCGTGTTGGTCCAACGCCGTGTTGGTCCTACGCCGTGATGGTTTCGTGTTGGTCCAACGCCGTGTTGGTTCAACGCCGTGTTGGTCCAACGCCGTGTTGGTTCAACGCCGTGTTGGTTCAATGCCGTGTTGGTCAAACGCCGTGTTGGTCAAACGCCGTGTTGGTCAAACGCCGTGTTGGTTCAACGCCGTGTTGGTCCAACGCATGTAACCCTTGAAGCTAGAATTTTTTACATAAATTATTATTACATAATTATTTCAATATTATCAAGATTTGTGTTTTACCGTGTTGGTCGTATGCCGGTTATTATTGTTGGTCGAACGCCGTGTTGGTTCAACGCCGTGTTGGTCCAACGCATGTAACCCGCTTGAAAAACTATCGAAAAATCACACAGAAATATTTCACAGACGCGAAACAAAAATCAAGGGCCTATGAGGTTACTTGCATTTGTGGAAGAAAGTATATTGGCATGACCAAAAGTTGTCTGTCTGTGCGCCTCAGTGAACACGAAAGAGATACAAACTCTGAAAACCTGTTATCAGGATTCTCGAAACACTTGCAGGAGGAACATCATCATCACATTACGTCATACATAATGCTACAAGGAACATTAAAATAACAGCTGTTGAAGCGTGTTCTAAAATTTTGGGAGAATATGTAACATGGAAGAATGAGGTCACGGAAGAAATAAAAAGTCGCTTGGCATCGGGCACCTCGTGTTTCTATTTAGTTCATTTAACCTCGAGATTAATGTCGAGAGAGATGACATTGAAAATATACAGAACGGTTATTCTGCCGGTAATACTTTATGGTTGCGAAGGGTGGAGTTCAACCCAGGGAGATGAAAATAGATTGCGTGTGTTTCAAAATAAGATTTTCAGAAAGGTATACGGACTGAAACGGGTAGAGACGACCAGAGGATGGAGAAGACCGTATAATAAAGAACTCCACAGACTGTATGATTGCCCCGATATTATAAGAATAATATAATCACGACGGATAAGATGGGCAAGCCATGTAGTTCGGATGGAGAAAAAATGAATATTCTATAGTGGTTGGTAAGGCAGAGGAAACAAGGCCCTAGTGAAGACCGCAACGTTGTTGGGATGACAATACTAGAAGAGATCTTCGAGAGGCACATGTTCATAATGAAAACTGGGTTGATTTTGTCCAGGGTAGAACCCAAGAGCGAACGTTATTTACTGCGGCGATGAACTTGAGAGGTCCGTAAGCCATAGAGTTAGTTAGTTTGTCCTTAATCGCTACGAAAAGATTTGGTGAGATACGAAAGGTGTGCTAGGTAGGATCAGTTACTCATTTTTTTATTTCATTCTCAGTAATGTTAACGAAAGTGCTACTGCCCAAATGGACATTTCCGTTTTCACCGTCCTTATATATTTTACAATTTGTTTATGTACATCAGATTAAATAATATATAATGTTTTTGAAATTTCACCGCTACGGTTTTCCGTTACGTAGAAATACAGCATGAAATATTGATAATTCAATCTCCTACGTCATACGGATAAACTTCACTGTCGGAACCCAAGCGTCCGCCAGCTACTGATTAATACGTACGCTCTACACTACTCATTCCCTTGTAAATAATTCACGAAGTGGGGTAAAAGAAAAAATAATCATCTTTATTCCATTAGTTTTATTATTTACTGGGTACACTTAATGGCTCTCAAAAATTTTAAATTTGCAGCAGAAATTTAACATTTCCAACGTGTGTGGAAGTGTTAAATTGCAAAATATAACAAAATTTCGAGTCATGGAAATATGAAATGAGTGTGAAAGAGCGAAAAGTAATTGGAACTATTTAGCTGCTTGTGTGTTGTAATGAGCACATGGAGTATGTGTTTAACATCATGCGCATCGCGGATAAATAATCGTATTCACTCACACGACTAGCTGACCGTGAATTTTTGTAGCAAAACAGTGTCACTCACAAGACGAAGTGTTGCCATCAGTAGACCGCACTCTGCGATGTTTGTGTGATGACAAACTGGATTGAGTATCTAACGAAATAATCATGACACAGTTTTCGTGACACTTTTTGTGTTGCTGACTGTCATTAGGAGTATACAGAAGCGCCAGTAATAATTATTTGCAAGGAAATAAGTGTTATAGTTTGTACACCTGGCTCAGTAACTTGTGGAAGCTGCGGGTCATAAGTTTATAGTTTGTTATTTATTATCTACTTTCATTATCATTTGGGGAATATTATGAGTTTGTCTTAAAATCATAAGGACATTGTTTACTTTCGGGACCACAGCTTCCGTAAACTACTGATACATGTGTACGCTCTATACCACCAATTCCCTTGCAAATATAATACACACAACCCCTAGCAACAACTAGAAATCCGAAAAGCGTTTCGAAATGTCATGGATCATTATTATTTCGTTAAATATGCACTCATTTTGATCAACACGTACAAACATGGCGACATGCCGAAGAATACTAAAAACCACAAAATATGTTATGAATGACATGCATTTTGCTAAAAAAAAAAAAAATCACGGACACATGTCGAATAGCGAAGACAGATAGTCAAGTTGGGATTTTTTTCATTATGCGCGATGAACCTGACTTTTAACATTCACTCAACTCGGGTGCACGTAAAGGTTCCAGACACTTTTTTGCTTTTTCACATTTCCATGACTCCAACCTTTGTTATATTTTCCGTTCCAATGCTTCCACACACGTTGAAAATATTACATTTCTCCTGTACATTTTACATTTTTCGGAGCTCCGAAAGTAAACCATTGCGTTTCAACACCACACACTTCCAACATTCTTGTAAATTTACATTTTGGGGGGAGTGCAAATACAAACAGACTTCATGCCCAGCCCAACACAAGTAGACAACTTTTCGTACCGCACCTAACTGAATATGAAACAAAAAATAAAAATATATATTTTTAAAGAAGTGAAAAAGTTAAATAAAAGAACCGTGAAGTTCTATTTGTGTGTTCTAATACAATTCTATCATTCTCATCAACGGAAGAGGATAAATCTGAAATCATATGCAACATCTTTCACAGGTGGCAATTGCCAAACTATTTTGAAACCAATAGTTAACGTGCTAACTGGAAGTAGAAGCAGGAATTAATTTAACTACCACTTTGCTCAACTTAACTGTTGGTTATCCTTTAACCAGACATTTAAAAACAAGTAAACCACCAGTTAGAGTTTAACTGTTAGTTATTATCTAACCTGTACTTTAACCAGACAATGAAAAACTAGCCCTTAATATAATTATGATGTAACGGAAAAACGTTAGGTCAGTTACAACTGTGCAATCTACTATGTCTAAAATTTCCAGTAATGAGACATGTTTGTATTTGTTTTTTTCAATATACATATAAGATGGTAAAAAAAGGTACTTACATTATAGAATACCACGACAGGAATACACGAACTTCACAAACACAATAAAAAAAGCGCCAACGTTTCGCAAAAGCGTTTTTACATGGTAGGAGAGAAAATGGACAGAGCGAACAGGTGTGGGACTCATGAGTAGGAGACACCATTTTGCCAGTTGATGCTGGATAACAGTGTGGCCAGGTTATGGAGGCGGGAAAATGGCTAGATGGGTCGGAGAAAACACCAAATGGAGAAGAAAGTGCGAAGATTACTAGGAGTAGGTAAGGGCATCCTGAAGGAATAACCAGAGGGGGGGGGGATAATAATAATAAAGATGAAGGGGAAAGGGAGAATAAAGAAACAATATTAAAAAATAGGATAAAAGTGCAACTAGAGACGGAACGAAGAAGAGAATGGAAGAAGAAACTGCGCAACAGGCAGTTACATACAGTTGAGGCAGGGTTCATGGTTGACGGAAAGGATAGAGATGTACGTCTGTTCCAATCTCTTTCTAACTGTGGCTTTCAGTTAGAAAGAATTTTCAGGATGCTGATTCAAAAGGTTTCGTCAAAGGTGCAACCGTGATAAGAAGTGTGTTCAGGTATGGGAAGGTGCGGAAGTTGTGATTTGGAGGAATATCGATGGTTGTTGATGCAGATAGTTAGAGGTATTTGAGTTTCGCCAACGTAGAAGGCGGAACATAGGTTACAGAAATGAGGTTGAAAGATATGCAACTTTCAGAATGTAGGAAAGAGTACGTCTTGTGAGTGACAGGATGTTCGAAGGTCAGACTGGGATCAAAAATAGGACAGGTTCAGCAGCGAGATCTATTGCACTTGCTAGGTTTGGAGGGAGGAGACGGGATTTGTCCAGTTCTGGTAACAATCATGTTGAGATTCGGAGGTCTGCGGCACAAAGCGATAAAAAACTTTCAGTTTCAGGTGACGCAATGAGTGTGGGGAGCACCAGTTTGACGAGCTTTTGCTGGGACTGAAGGCTGGGGTGGTACTGGGTGAGAAGATTAGGAACGGAGGGAGTTTCGCGGGGAGGCCGGTTGGAGTTAGGGTGATTTCTAGCAGGCTCCAGTTGTTTATGGATGAAGTGTTTGAGATATCCACGGTCAGTGAGAGCTGAGGAGAGGGTACTGAAATAATTTTGAAGTAGGTCATCAGAGGAACAGATATATATAAACCCGTTTACTCAACTTCTAATGTAGCACTAACCAGCCTCAAATAATTATATGGGACACTACTCACATACTTCTAAGATATAAAAATACGACTAAGTCGAATATAAAATTCATTCAATTCATGCAGATGAAACAAGCAATCTGACGTAGGCAACCTTTCCAGTATCCAAGTCTATATATTATAGAAAAAAATATGAATATGTAAATACTTAAGCAATTCACTGTACTGTATCATTGTGTACTTTAAACACAAAACGGTAGTAATATTTTGTTTTTTCGTCAATATTCGTAGTATACATACGATTGAAACATAGTGCTGACTACTCTGAATGAGGTTTCTCTTCAACTTTGGATCATCCGTAGAAACTAACAGAATAAACTGAGATGCACTCTTCAGAATAATTACTTATTTACTTAATCCTTGGCGCTACAGCCCATGCAAGGCCTTGGCCTCCTTTCTCAGAATAATACTGAGTCTAATATGACGCTTTATGAGCTGCAATGTCTCTGTAGAATGAGACAATCATATGTTTCTCGTTCCCAAACGGAATTTACTTTATGCAAAGTATTCATATGAAGTTTCCGAGGGTGGGCTGATCAGAGTAGCGAAATTCAGTTATAAAATGATCATGAGTTCGAGTTCTCTCGTTTCCATTTTTTTAACTGGTCTTTTAAACTTCGACTCGTATAAAAATGTACAATGTAGGCTTATAGAGCACTGCAAATCAAGATACAGGCCATCAAATATTTATGAAATTCATTTAACCCAAACCAACAAGCTTTATTCAACATATTTGTACTTGTCACAACTCGCAGAACATATTATTATTATAATATTCAAATTATCCGAAGACAAAGCTTCAGTAATACTGCTGAATAAATCTGATGCTGCAAGTGAGTGGGCAAACAGTTGAAAATGTATACCTTGTTGGGAATTAAATTCATTTATGACCTTTAGGCAACTATGATTTAGGCCGGGATATGGTAGAGGAAAGGATGATGGAAAGAATTGGTCAGAACCTATGTTAAAAGTACCATCCTGGATTTGGTTTGTGTGACTTGTAAGTCGCTGGTATCGAACCAGAAAAATGGCAAACCAACGCTCTACCAACTGAGCCATTCCATGTCAGACCAATAAAAAATAAGTTTTTGATATCACCATTTCTAATTTTGATGCAAGTTGGTATGAAAGATATATATGACAAAGTAAGTAATTTTGCCGTTTTTCAGATTATAATTTTGAAACCTGTTCAAAATACAGAGGTCATAAAAAAAAAGGCACACTCACATAGATAAAAACGGCTGTAGCTTTTTTCCTAATTGTAGTAAAGTGGAAATTCGAACACCGTTAGTAAGCTAAAGAATAAAGCTTTCTATTGATACCCTACATGCCCTTCTGACGACAGATTACAGTTTCAAGATCATTCACTGTGTCCTTTGACCTTGAATATCTCAAAACATGATCTCAGAAAATTATTAAAATATATTTTATTACCACATCATTCTTCTACCTATGTACCAAATATTAGGCTGGCACCGCTATGGTAAGGCAGTACAGGATTAATGAGAGTATGTCCTGCAGCCAGAAGTATATCTAGCTCTATATATAAAAATGAATGTCACTATGTTTGCTGTCGCATCACGCCAAAACGGCTTAACCGATTGCAATGATTTTTCGTACATGATTAGATAATGGTCCAACCTGGGATGTTATCATATTTTTGTAAACCGGAAGTGACTGTGTCGCGAAGGAATTAGTAGAAACAGTAATTTCATTGTTTCCATTTTTAAGTTAAAACAATCAGAAATACAGAAATAATTTAGAATTTTAAAATTTAAATTTGGTTTGTTATAAGTAAAAATATTTAATGTTTTAAAGCATTGTAGTAGTATTTGCAGTAGTACTAGTAATTGTAGTAGTTATAAATCAGCTAGTTTGTTATAAAATGTAAACATTTCATGTATAATAAAGCCAAATCCTGAAGGTAAGAAATATTTAATGCATGCTATGTCTCTGTGCCTTTCCTGCAGAAGTATACAGCATGTCACTCCCATTAATCCTGCACTGCCTTGTTATTGCGGTACCAGCCTAACATTTGGTACAGGGTAGAAGAATGATGTTTATTTTTTTTTTTTTATTTCTGAGATGGCATGTTTTGATATTCAAGGTCAAAGGTCACAGTGAATGACTTTGAAACTATAATCTGTCGTCAGAAGTTCATATAGGGTATCAATAGAAAGCTTTATTCCTTACCTTTCCAACGCTGTTTGAACTTCCACTCTACTACAACTAGGGAAAAAGTTACAGCAATTTTTATGTATGTGAGTGTTTTTTTTTGTTTTTTTTTATTTTGATTTTTATGACCTCTGTATCTTGGACAACTTTCAAAATAAAAACCTGAAAATTTGCAGAATTACTTACTTTGTCACATGTATTCTTCGTACCAACTTTCATCAAAATCAGAACTGGTGACGTCAAGAAGGTGATTGATCTGACATGGAATGTCTCACCTGAGCTACGGCCGCTCGGTTCTTGCTTGACATTTAGTTGGATGCAAGAAACGTCCATCTATCGCCTGTGAGCAACCTTGTTCACTGATTCATTGTATCACTCTACAATGCACATAGAATATTTTAGTAACTTTTGAAGCTCCTACTGGAAATAGGGCGCTTATCCAAATACTATGATGTACGTGCCACTTTAGTTCTCTGCAGTTGCAATTTCGCTTGAATGGCACGGTCGATGCACTGCAATTAAAGGTTTGATGCACAACAAGCGACAGCTCCAAAAGATACGTAGCTCATTACTATTTATTAAACATCACTGATGTGTCACTATCGAACTTTCATATAGACCTAGATGCTACAGCTTAACTATGTCTTTATTTTCACCTGTTTAATATCCTGACTGAGGTTTTTCCTCAGTCATACCAGGCAAATGCCGTGATGGTACATACTAACTAGGCCCTGGCTGACTAAATTGCACATCCTCTACCCCAGCCAGTCAGATGCCTAAAGGCTACAAAAAAATTTAAAAAATCACCTAAGTATAATGCAAATTGTATGGTATTACCCTGGAAAAAATATGCGAAAACAAATAACTCTTCCTGGTTCCTTAGCAAAATCGCGGTTTTAAAATTCACGGCTAATTACCGGTTTGTCGGTTGGGTGGCCACACTATGGAGTACTAACAAGCATACTTCTACCATTTATTTGTTACTGACTTCGAACTTTTCTCTCCTTCTGACTATCTCCTTGAAACAGTCTTAATGCCAAAACAGTGAGGTGCGGAATTAAGATTAGAAATTTAATGCTTCTGTGTGGTAACCCACTGTTCACAACGTTCGTGTGTTAATTTTGCAAAACTCCAGGAATACAAAGGCTACATTTTAAGTAGTTCACCAGTGACAAAACAAGCTGTTAAAACTTACATCACATTTAAACTACGAGACTACAGACGGAAAATTTGAATACACTTAGTCAGTGCTGTTTTAAGTGCGTATTGATTCATATTTTCAACAAATATCTGGAACTGGGACGTTTCATACTAGGAATTCGACATTTCGAACTTGTTTTTCAACTTTTCTATGTAACTTGAAACTCATAGTAAAATAATTTGTCCTATTTCTTGACATTTCTATTACTTTTCACTACTATTTATCGCGGATTCACATTGACATATCTTACTGTCAAAGAAGCTCGTAACCTTGTTTGTCTGACATGCGTCTTCATTTAATCAAGAACGTAGCTTTTAATGATAGAACCTACTATTCAAGTGGAAATAGAACCACGTTCGAGTATTAACAAGGTGTCCACAAAATGTTATTCTATAAATTCCAGGTATTTTCCAGGTTTTTCGGGTCTATTTGTCATTTTCTTCCAGGTGATTAATTTACATATTTCTTCTTGTAAATAAACAAGAAATGTTTATCAGAAGCATATCGTCCCTTTCCGGCATTAACGCAGTAAACGACATTTTGAAAATTTTACAGGAGAGCTGAAAAACTGAATTGTTTGATGATTTATATTTGCTCCTAACACGAAGAGAACTTGGTCTTTGAAATAATCGTTACTACAAGTCAGTTTTTCAGTTTCATTTGAAACGTTTAAACCGTAAAAACAAACGACTAAATGCTACATACGTCATTCTTGCCTTCAATAAGTCTAATTACCCCCGAGTAAGCGACATAGCTATCTCGGCAACGGCAGATGATAGAAACAAGGTGATTAGACCATTCGATGCGCCTTAAAATTCCGGGTCAGAAACGGCAAAAAAGTCAATTTCGAAAAAAATGTCGCTTACTGCGTTAATGCCGGAAAGGGACGATATACCAAGCACATTATATTTTTTCAGTCATCGTAAAACATGAAAAAGGGAATATTTATGCACTAACTAAAACACACATTTTCGAGAGGTTTCAAAGAGAAAAATAAAGCAGAATATATCTACCAAAATGCCAACTGACAAAATTGGGCAGTAACTTTAAGAAAGTACCTAAATGTACGATTCATATTTTTTAGTAAACTTGCAATAAAAAAATTAGTTCAGATCGATCAGATCCAAAATTTAGTATAGTTTATATTTAGCATGTTTAGTTGACACTGGCTAGCAAAATTCTAGTGCAACTAACACCAATACTCTTAAAAAATAAGAATTCAAAATCACGAATTGATTTGCATGTTAAACTCAACTTTGAAACATACATTTTAATCCACATGGTTACATTTTACTGCACTTCTTACTTGGATGGAGAATGCCCAGTTCCTTTATGTATAATAAATGCATTCACACGATATGTATCATTAATTTAAATTTTCCTTCTTGCAAACGAAGAAAAAATATTTACCAATTGCTCGACTAAGACAAACCCCAACTTACACAAAGTTTTCTGAACACGATAAATAAAATCAATTCAATTTATATACTTCAGGAAGTATTTGTTGAAGTTATGGTAATTTCAAAGTTTAACACAAGAACGAAGGGACGTACCCACACAGGGCACTCAGGAAAAACATTAAGACATGTATAATTAAAGTAAAGAAGAGAATGATGAACTACAGAGAAAAGCAGAGCATTAATCAGAAAGAAGTACGGTTGATACCAACTTGGATACCATCGGGGGCGCCACAATGTACACACAACAACGCTGTGAGTACCTGAGGAGCCTCTTTCAAAAATTAATTTCCTTTGTCTCAAGTGACCTTAAATTTACCAATTCAATAAAGGCCCTTTTTTAAATATGTTTACAGAATGGACATTAATAAAGTGAAATTTTAACTTAAGAATAAAAACTTTTTAAAAAATCGGGTTTCTGCTTGAATTCCACATTTTCCAGGTCCTAAACTGAATTCCAGGTTTTCCACGTCAGTTCCCTGATTAATCCCAGACAGAGTAGGGGGGGAGGGGGGGGGCACAGATCAACATATGATGTCACTCTGTACTACGCTTGCCTCTGTCTTTGAGTATCTGGATTACTTAACACAATCTCCCAAGTTTGCAATCTTTTAGTAGGTTTTCTTTCTATTTATCACAGACACGTCTTAAATCTACACCGTGAACATTAAGTCTCTGATAAAGAAAAACTGTATTAAAAAAAACACTCGGATTTTCTATTATAAGGTCAGCTCTTAGAGCCTTTTTCCCGTACAACTGCACAATCTCTGGAGATCCCAACGATACATCATCACACTGGAGTTTAATGGTTCGTTAGTTCCTGGATAATACACTACCTAAACGATAGATTGGGAAGAATGGTTCAACACTACGACAATCCGGTTCACCGCACATTACTCCTTTTGACTGAGAATCATTAAGAAAAATATATTAGACTCCAGTTCGTAATACTGAAATAATAAATGAGAGGACAAGTGATAATTTCGCGACGGCTAGGGTCCGTGCAGAAATGTACTGAAGATACTGAAAATAAAGTAGTAAAATTTGGAAAATCTGTATGCTTGTACACATTGTGAAATAATGGTTTGAAATAAAGGCTCAACCTGTATACAAATGTTCCTTTTTTTTTTTCAGCTAAAACTTAGGTATTACAGAGTTTACAACATCTAAGGGAAAATGGAAAAGACAGCAGCCTGATCTTAATTCGAACTTACGACGTTTCCCACGTGCCAGTACGTATGCAGCATTTTCATTGCTGATATTGATGAAAGGTTGGAATTTGGTTTTGGATTTAAAAGTCATTTGGTCAACAATATGATGAAGCCGACTGTTATAAGCAATCTTGTAATAAAACTTACTAAGTTGATGTACACTTTGGGATGTCCTGTAGGTCCACCACCACCATCACACCATACTACTCGCTCCTGGCATGGTATTGGTTCACTCTCATCAATTAGTTCAATGGCAAACTGCTCATTCACATGTTTTGGTCTGTCAATAAATCTTGCAAGGCGATAGTCATCCGCTTCCCATTCCTAGAACGAAGAGAAAGAATACTTTTATCTCTACGGAAAGTAAAAAAATGTGTTCGACACTTGCCAATATATTACAACCTTAATTTCCTACAGAAATATTCTGCTGAATTTTAATATGAAACGATAAATTAATTTGAATGACAACCTAGCACGCACTTTACCGTCACCAATTTTAAGACAATAATAATTATAATAATGAGGAAATGCGCTCTTACGAAAAAAAAAAAAAAAAAAAAAAAAAAAAGTTGGGAGGAATGATGAAAAAAAAAAAAAAATTATATAAAAATGAAAAAAAAAGTAACAGTTAATGGAAAAAGTCAGGATGGGCTGCCGCTGGGACCGTTTTCAGGGTCTTTTGATAGCTAGGCCAACGCTCTACCAACTACAGTCTGGCATCAGGTTCTACTAGGTGTTTGACGAGCAGTGTTTAGTGGAATTTGCTGGTTGGATGTCTTTTGTGTGAGTACAACTTAGAATATTCTGCTGTTGCGGTAGCCCGACATATTGATGTATCATTTGGGCCTCTAGTTAACCAATCACAGATTGATTTTTGCTTTGGACAAAGTTAGCCATTAGATGCTGCAATTGAAAATTTCAGAATATCCGACTTCAAGAGCAATGAGGTTGCATAGAATGTACTCACACAAGGTAGCATTAGTCCATAGTTGATTTGGCCTGAGCCAAAGTTGTCTAAAGAACTTTAGAAAATAAATTCAAATTCAAAATTTCACAGTTGTGTAGATCTTCGCGATTTACCCCCAGTTTTACAATCGACCGCAAAATATGACTTGGCCTCAAATTAGCGCTGGCTAGAAGCTACAGTATGAGCTGTAGCATAATGATATACAGTATATGTGCTATACGAGTTCATCCCGGCCCATGTACAATCGGAGGCACAACATTAACCCTCTTGAGAACTTTGCAAGGCCCTACCTAACCTTGTAACTGAATTCTTCACAGGTATATTTCCACTTATTATTTAATTATAATTCTGGATCTTAAGGCACTTTATAATTGAAGGTGACATGTCTTATCTATCTGGACGTGTGCGTATCCTTCCAACCCACGAACAAATAGCAGAGGTTCATCCATGTACAAGTACCTTCTAATGAAAAGTAGGTTCTCTACTACACTCAGAGAGGATTAACATAATAATTAATTAAATATGAACCAGGAGACCGTCACAGTAACCACACGAACCAATGAACGGTAACGCTAACGGTCTAATCCACATATTCTTTTAAGGCAACCTAGGTTTTAGGAAAAAAAATGTCCAAGTAAATGCAACACAACCAAAGTACGACTGCCTGAAATTGGGACACTGATTCATATGGGCGTGGCCAGGCCCTTTTTTCCAATACTCAAGTGCGTCAACAGCCTGTAAAAAGACTTTTTCTCGACTGAACCCATGAAAATTGCAGACATTTTAAATCTGTAAAGCTATATTGTCACAGGGATAATTTACGAGCAGCTAGTGCGCACAAAGGGCGCAAAGTGTCCGAAAAAATTTCAAAATTCCCTGACTTTTCCTTCTATTTTCTTTCAGATTGTTTAGGTGTTCACTCTTCGCTCAAGAAAAGACCAAAGGTAATTCAAATAAATAATAAATACAAAAGGGCCGTTCCATGGACTGTGCAAGCAAAGCAATTCCTTTAAAGTTTTTTTTTTTTTTGTTTGTTTGTTTTGTTTTTAATGTATAACCATCATTATTCGATATATTTATTCCAAATAAATATGAAATGCAATTAATGTAGAGCAACCCCAAAGTCCCAAAAGTACAGTGTGCTACCTGCCAAGGCTTTAACATAAATAAAGCCTAAAATAATTATTAACCACTGTTCACTAAGTCTAAATTCTGGTTTATCTTTATGAATCACACACTACAGTATAATGTACGCTACCACGTTCAACTGATTTCACAAGACAACACAAATAATTTGAAAATGAAAATTTCATAATATTTATATCGTTTATACTAAACAAAAACGAAAAAAAAAGTTTTCTTTTGCAACAACAATTTACTGTTATTCTAAAGCTCCTACTTTCGCGTCCAGAAGTATTATTTTTTGGTTGCCTGTGTACCTAATCTTTTGATACCTCATTTTTTCAGCGGCTAGTCTTTCACGTTTGTTTTGTATCAGCAATTTTTTTTTTTTTTTTTTTCATGAACTGGATATAGTTCGAACGTGTATTTTTATCAGCATGCATTATTTTCCTTGTCACTTCGTTATTTGCTGCATCCCCAGTACACTCACTGCATCGAAAGCTTGGCACTGAGTTAATTAAATTCTCCTGTTTTTGATTCTTCACTGAACCCCTGAAAACATTACATTCAGTATTGACTAAAAACCCTTGCACCAATGCTTCATTTCATTGACAGAACATGGAAATAAATTTAACAAAAAAGATACAAATGACCAAGACGATCTTCCGTTCTTCTGATATCTTCATGCTCTCTCTCACCTTAGATAAAGAAATCACTTTGTATTCTCATTGTATGCAGTCTACTTTACTGCCTGGCAGCCACTGATTTTGGACGAGAAGTTGAAGCCAGACGTCTAAGAGAAATATCCGTGTTGCTGGATATAACTTCAGGATTACAGCAAGATATCCCTTCCTCTTGTCAACTTAAATTTCAGGATTCAAGCAGGATATCCCTTTCTCTTGTCAATTTAAATTTCAGTATTCAAGCAGAATATCCCTTTCTCTTGTCAATTTAAATTTCAGGATTCAAGCAGGATATCCCTTCCTCTTGTCAATTTAAATTTCAGGATTCAAGCAAGATATCCCTTCCTCTTGTCAATTTAAATTTCAATGATGATTTCATTATCATGATCTCCACAGATCTTTTTCGACCTTTCCAACATTCAATGATTATTTCTTCCTTCCTGAGTCTCTCTCTCCGATTTCGTACTACAGACGAACTGGCTACAGTAAGATCTGAACTTTTTTGATAAATCAATCGCATGTAATGGAGAGCTGATCAAAGCATCTTTCTTGACGAAAACGTTCCGTGATTGAACGAAGAACTCTCAAGAGTTCATTATATAGGAACGGTGCAAGAGGAGCATCTACATGGAAAATTGTCAAAAATGGCCTCTTTATGTACACGCAAAATGAATGGAAAAACGCTATTTTAGCTGTCAGTAATTTATCCTGAATATACTTCAAATCATCCTGACGAATACTTGACGTTAAATACTTGTGTTCAACGATATTTCGAAAGATGTGACAAACCGAGCTCTTTCACCATTTAATCCACCTATTAAGCAAAATATTGATGGAAAAAGACAACAATGTACAATGTACCATCTTTCATGCCTATTTTAAAAGTATTATGCATTGGGTGCTACCCATAGCTTCAATAGAGTGCGATCGTTTGGGAGATGACTTACGATCTGAATGTTAGATTCACTGAAATCTGATGAACAAGTCTATTCGATTTACTTTACCTAATGCAGTTTTGAATTCTGTCCATAAATCAAGGCAACTTGTCCGGCCACAAGAAAAACTGATGACAAATAACTTGTATTTACTTCTTAGTATTCTAATACCTCACAAACTTATTCATTGGCTCGTTTTGGGAAATTTTATTTAGAGATTCTTTAGAGACTCACTGAGTCATAGTAAGACATTCACAACTATTTAACTCATCAGGCAACTGCTTATAGTAATATGGGCCAAGGCTATGCACTAAAGAGTAGGTTAGTTTTGTTCGGTATAACTGCACTTTTGAGGTTATTTCAATATCGAGAAACATGAGGGAAAAAATACACACACAGTCCGCAGCACTACGAAAAAAAAAGTGTGCAGTAAACAGAATATTTCCCATATTTTAGCTTTCGTAACTTTTTCTGACAAAAGAAAAAGATTTCAAATGCACCCGTATGAACACTGGATGATCCACAATTAGTAGAACTGATACGATCATCATATTTGGAGAATCAGTTATTGTATTTCTGACAACTGGGATAGTTAATGATTCTACTACGTACGTTTAAAGTAGTACTCGAAGCATATCCCTGCAGATGGTCCAGAGGAATTCCAAAGTAAGCAAAAACTACTTTCAATGAATACGAATTTGTTTGAAGTTACTTTATCCTCAGAGGGGGGGGGGGGGTCATCTAAAACCCTATTTTTTCTGATTTGCAATGATTATTTTACAAATATTACACACTATAAAATTCCCTGACTTTTCCAGGTTAAGCCAATTTCCCGAGACTATTCCAGATTTTCAGGTCGAGTGGGCACCCTGGCGTTGCAACAGCCGTACTATCAGTACTTCTAAAAATTCGGGTATTAGGGTTTAAAAAATGACGCTTCTATTTAAGTTACATCTTGGAATATACCATTTGATTTCGTATCTCGAGTAGGTTCTAGGAGAATACTTTGCAAACACTAGTAAATCATCTTTGTACGCCATATGTACAATATTAAACCCAGCTTGCAGCACTCTTGTACAGTCGGGTTAATTAAAAATAACCAAAACAAAAGTTGTACACTATGGTAATTCAGTATTCAGACAATATACCAGGTGGCCCATAAGTCAGTTGGCATTAGCAGTTTTTAGATGCTTGTTTGACTAGCACAGTAGTTACTTGACCTGACTAAACCAGTAGTTGTCATAATTCAGTTGAGGTTGTGTTTTTATGTTGTGTATGCTGTTGTTCGTGTAGTTTACGAAATAATGAATATGAAACTATCCAGAATAGCGTGCTTTTGTACTGCAGATGCGGTGGAAACAGGACAATAATTACAGTGATATTGTTCAGTTATTTGTGGAACGTTTTCCAAACATCGCACCTCCATCTACAAAAGATTCGTGATGTGGAACATTTGAAGGCATAAATCAGGCAAATACGGAGGATGCTGAAGCACAAAGATTTGTTTTTCGCCAAAAATTGAAGAACAGCGAGGAATTTCTTGGTCCTCATTTAAGGCGTGAGGAACAAATCGAGCACTGACTTTCCGTTTGTTTAAATCCTTTGTCAAAATTTTGTGAATCATGTCTTTGGTCGTATTTAATTCCTCCTCTATCCGTTTCGCAGTCAAATTCGCATCGTAGGCGATCATTTCATGCACTTTTCCCACCAAGTCATAGCGACTTTTGTTTCTTTTTGGCCAGCCTGCCTTTGGGTCGTCTTCCAAAACATCACGACCGTCCTGGAATAACTTATACCACTCCAACACACGTGTGCGGGATAAGCAATCATAACCATACATTTTTTCATCAATTCAAAGGTTTCTGTAAAAACTTTACCGAGCTTGAAACAAAATTTAATATTGCTCCATTGTGGTTTTGTGACGAGGTGACAAAAGATACTGTCACTTTAAGCGATATAACTGGACAATTCGTTGATCGATTCTAATGATGGTGGTCTCGTTTTGTAGAGGAGACATAAAACGTTCAGATTATATATTGTTTCAATAGATGGCATTAGTAGTTTTCTGTAAATTAAAGTTCTGTTATTTTTCTGACATACTGTGTATGTACACAAGTAATAAGAAGGACATTACTTCTGTTCAATTGTCTATTCCTGCATAAATTTTGGAGGAAAATTACACCAAAACTATTTCTCTCCATTAAATATTCGAAAAGGTTTGAGATGTTTAACCATATCTGTACTACTTACTACGACTCACTAGATCGTATGCTGCATTTCATTTCAACTGAAGGGAAAAAATTAAGGAAATTGTGAAAATTACTATTTCTGATAAATTTTGTGAAGAGGGTGTTTGTTCCCCGTTCCCACTATTTGAGTTTCGGTACTTCTGTTATGTGCAAACTGATCAACTCAAACGAACTTTCCAACACAAATAAAGATAAAGCGAGGTCAGAAAAATCCCCAACACGAGTCAAATTGACGCTTCCAAGAAAAATGAGTAAATATGACTGACATAGATCTCTGCGTTTGTGTGATGCCTTTTATGAAAAGGAATAGCCCGAACCTGGTCATAATGCAATGTTTACTTCTATCTGATTTACGCATATCAGGCCAGGATACTGTACGGGAGAGGATGTTGGAAGGTAGTTGGCCAAGGCCTAGTTAGTAGGTACCATCCAAGAACGGCTGTGGAAAACCCTTGGAGGAACCTCAGTCACGATACGCGGCCGCTGGAAAGGACCTTCCGATTACTAGGACAACGCTCTACCAAATGAGCTACTGCCACTCGGTACGTCTTTTCCCAAATGTCTTGCATTTTATTGTGTTAAGTGTTTCCAGCATCTTAGGACTTACTTTAATCTTGTCCCTTACTAACGGTACCACATTTTAACAAAGAAGACATCTGGGTGGGAATAGATGATACGCAGTTTCAGTGATACTTTATAGTTTACTTTCTTATATGCGCGTGAAAAAATCGCAGTAAACGTTTTTAGTCGACACGGTCTCAAGTCTTCAATATTTCCCTCTCGTTGTTCGTCAACAGAAACAAATCCACCTTTTCGAACTCTCTAATCTATGGATCAATAAATATCTGCTCTTTAAGTTCCCTCGTCGTGAGTTTCGAATATTTTATACAATTCTAATTCGCAGTTTGCGTTATTCTGGGTACTAAGGATGCAAGAAATAGATGTTATTCTCTTTCCGTTTCTCGTTTAGGTATTATAAACGGTTCAAAAATGTTAGTGGTTAATACTTTAGTGCGGGTGGTCTCGAATAGTCCCATGTTGCCCCTAATTCCGGTGTTGACTGCTGACTCAGCATTCTGATGCTAACTCGGTATCTACCTAATGATGAGTAGTGAGTAAACCCTCCCGACGGGATGGAAAATATACATAAAATCTCTCCCAAACATAGGAAAATATTTTATTCCAATCTATCTTTTCCTTACATAGTAATTTTTAAGGGTCAGTAAACTTAGGTCTTCAATAAAAATTAGGAAAATAGCCTGCGCAAATCACAATTTGCGAAAGTTACTTTAAGAGAAACTGTGTCGTAGAACATTAAATGAAATTAGGAATGCCCAACGTTCCAAGTGGTGCCAATGTTTTAAAAAACAATCACATTATGTTGGAAGAAATACGTTATGTGATACCATATCTATTAATTTTTCTGATTCTCCTGAAAAATTGTAAATATGTCATTTCCACTCGTCAAATAATGAACCAAGGTAAAAGAAAAGAAATAAAAAAAGTTAGATGTCACATCGAAATCTCAATATCTTTCATCCCAAGAGCTTTTTCAGTCATTCAATATAAAAACCCTCAAACCTACGATTCTGAAGCAGCTATTCACCAATCACTGCCGATATTGCTTCAAGGCACCCCACTTACATGTGGAGATTTTTGTTAAAACACCAACCGGCAACTGAGAGATCCACGTTAAGTCCTATCACGGCTTAACCACCACTATTTTCCATGTGTCCAAGCTTGTTTGTTCAAGTGTTCGTTACTAGTTCCTTTGGGAGACAGTGCAGCTACTTGGGTTCATAGTTTTCTGCCTAATAAGAACGAATAATTTAACAGAAGCATGGAACCGGAAATTTGTAGACTTGTTCGGAAATCGACATCTAGGAAAGGAGCTTAAAAGACTCCACTTTTATCATACTCTAAATATTATATCATACTGAGACAAAATTGTTACGGTTCAATAAAAGTGGCAACATACTGGGTTCCACATAGGTTTATGCTTGTAAATAGATTGCACATTTCTTGTGGTATTAAATTTGTTTGCTGTACTTAGTACGTGAATTGCAGCTGTACTATTCTTAGCAAAGCGGACCATTTGGTGAGATACTATCATATAGTATGTATGGTCAACGATACAGAAAAATGTTACTTATTACGATATATGGCGCACTACATTCTCTTCACCGTCTTTCCGAATCCATCAAAGCCACTTTAGTGCAATCCCTTGTAATATCACAAGTGGATTACTGTGATGCTGCTTACATGGACCTTACTGAGGTTCTAGCAAAACGCTTACAACGCATCCAGAATGCCTGTGTCCGCTTCGTCTTTAACGCAAGGTACTTCGACCATTTATCGCACTATTATAATAAATTGGGCTGGTTTGATCTTCGCACGAGACTCCGTCAACATGCTCTAAATTTACTTTATAAATTAGTCACAACGAAAAAACCGTCATAATTGTCATCCAGGTTCAAATTTCTCAGTGACACTCATTCTTTAAACACCCGCTCTAAAGAGAACATGGTACTCTCAGTGCTAAATCATAAATCAGAGTACTACTCAAAAGCTTTCACTGTGTATACTACTAGAGCTTGGAAAGAAATCCCTGCACACATCAGGGACCCAGGTTCTCTATTAACATTTAGACGAAAACTTAATTGCTTTTTATCCCAGTCACAATTTCCTCTGACTCACTAGACACACGAGTGTACAGATCAACACGAAACTATATTATATATTATTATTTTTTTTTTCTCTCGAGTTAGTATAGGTAGTATTTTTCTCTCTTTTAGCAATCACTTTATGATTGTAATATTATATATTTCTTCACTTTTAATTGTAGTTGATATTGTATGAATTTGTGTCCATTTTTGTTTGTCTTGTAGTATTTAATTATACATTTTGTAGTGATCAATCATTTATCTCATATAAATTTTATGTAGAATGTTCAAATGGTTGAGTGGAAGAAAAGGTTATGCCTTAACTCTGCCATTTATTAGAAGAATAAATGAAATGAAATGAAATAAAGGAAATGTCGTGGCAAAATGTCCTCCTTTGCATATCAAATGGTGGCTAATTGTCCGGGTTGATCATTTTTGGTGGCTAAATGTCCTATACATTTACTCATTGCTGCTACAAGTCTCGCGGAACCATATAAACGTAAACATTCAGTAAGGTTCTATGATGGATTGACAGAGAATCTAATACAGCGGTTCCTAATCTTTTGCAGGCTACGGACCCCTTCAATTTTTTTTATTTTTCCTTTTATGTCTGGGTGAAGGTTACTTGAAGCAGGTAAGGAGTTTCCTGGGGAAATAAGAGGATACGGAATTAGAGGGAAGGGGAAATGATAATAAAGAGGGTGCCTGTTTGATGCAGGAAAAATAGGTGAATTATTGCTATGGAAGCAACAATAAAAGTAGATATTTTAATTTTAATTACCGATACAACTGCATGAAATGTCATATCGGTCGTAGATATTGTTTCATTGCTTGCGATGCAGTACATCTCATAACATACAAAGGCGCATAGCTGTTTGGCCTCGAATGGGGTTCACTTTACTTTATGGCTCGCAAAAAGAAAGGAAAATGTTGAAATACAAAATCTAAGGGTTTCGAGTTATGGAAGCGTGAAAGGTACTAGAGACTATTTAGTTTCTTGCGCGTTTGGGGCAAGCACATGCAATACGTTTTAAACACCAGTAGTATATTGAGAAAAAAAAAAGAACGACCTAACTTCAACTTCGCTCGCCTGTTCGTGTTTTTTTGTGACAAAATACGTGATTCGTAACAAGAAGTGTCGCCATGTTTATTATGTGTTGATCAGCTCGAGTTCATATTTAATGAAATTATGACACATAGCTTTCGTTAACACTTTTTGGATTGCTTGTTGTCCTTAGGTGTTTATAGGGTGACTGTACCAATGGTTGACCAAATAAGGAAAATTCCAAGTGTAAACAAGAACTGACGTTTATCTAATACTTGAAAAATATTTATTTCTCTACGAAACAAAGCCTGAGACAGTGTAGTTTAATTAAGTCACAGAAAAACCAGTTCGCGTTTGTTTCATTTAACAAGGCAACAGAATGCGTTTGGCAACGCAACGCAGCGCTTGTCGACCGAGCTCACGCTTGACTCACTTATCCCCGCCCAATCGATCCGTGACTTTCCATGACTTAGCACTACACTATTTATTGCTGAGAATATTTTGTATTTCTTTTCAAGAATTCTACTTATACTAACAGAAACTTGGTTCTTTTCAATACGTCCGACATGCTTAGGTGTTCAAATATGTGAATTAAACCAAATTAAAATTAGAATTTAACGTGTAGCCTAAAGTTGCCGGAGAACCACGGGCGGGCATAAGTGAATCAAGCGCGAACTCGAGCTTACAGGCGCCGCTTTGCGTCGCCAAACGTATTCCCTGTATAATGCTGAAGGCGTAGCTGACCAGTTATAGTAGCCAATTGTGAACTACGATTGTACCAGTGGAAATCATTCATGCACACTAGCATTACCAGGGGGAGAAGTGAGGGGGGGGGGCCTCCGAGGCCCAAAAATTTATTTCTTTTTAAACATTTTCAGTTCGACAAAAAATCTGAAAAAATTGATATTGTCAGGCTTCAACCTACTGCTGATAAAGCGTATTTACTTTATTTATTGCTAGTCTTTTTCCAATTATAACTTAAATAAAGTTGTGGGTCTCGGAGGCCCCCACCCTAGTAGTAGTAGTAAGGGGCTATTCAGAGAATACTGTAAATTTTATATATGAATATGGAATGATATATGGTATCTAATGAAATGTGGTATGAAGATACCTTCGTGCATATACTATACTGTACCAAGGTGCTTTTGATCTTATTGTTTGTTTTCGTATAGAAACAAGTACAACAAATATGTCATAGTTACTAACGTAAAGAAAAAAATGGCACGTTCACATATATAGATATAGATGGCAACGGTGTACTTAGAAACATCGTAAGAAAATGGAAGAAAACTGTGATGTCTTAGACACCCAAAGTTTATATCAGATATTATAGAATAGTTTCCGTTATAAAAAAAAAAATAATTAATGCGACCCAAAAATACTTTGGTAATGCCAGGGTAAACTTAGTGTGGTGCGTTTCCTGAACAATGAAGGAGTAGAATAATTGGATAAGGTTTACTGTATCTACTCCAAACCTGAGCAAACTACCGACCAATATTATATGCTCTACACAACTCGCTTTTATATAATATATATATATCCCTGGCACTCTCACACGCGTAATCAGGTAAGTGGCGACAGTAAACCTGTTAAGGAAACCACGCTATAATAATTAATTCGTAAAATACGCTCTCCAGATGAAATCAGTGGCACGCGGAGGAATACTACTGACGTCAAACTGAGATTGTACATTTTTTAGAGATTTTGCTTTCGTTTATTGTTTATAAATTAAAGTTAGGTGGGTTAGGTTAGAAAAGTAGGGTTCGTTTATATATATATATAAATATGAGCTCCTGCGTAGCCTAGTCGGTAGCGCGCTCGACTTCAATGCGACCCCCGGTGGGGGCACAAAATTTTCGGTGTTGACCCAGCATCGTGAGGACAGTTGGGGAGCTGCTGTGAATAAAAGACAGTGGGTATCACAGTGAGAGCTTCGGCTCTCCTCTCCCAACCCGTCTGGTCAGCGTGGGAGCAGTAGACTAACTCCTCCTTTCGGGGAGAGGCCTCATCCACTAGTGGATTGAATATGGCTGTGATTTATTATATATATATATACACGCATTTTTACTGAGTTAACCATCAGTTACTCCCAATCCTCCCCCATGGCAGAAGCTCGTATAGTTCCACGTATATCTACGTCTTTCACCCTTATTACACTGCTTCATGACTCCAAAACTTGTTATAATTTGCGATTCAACAGTGCTACACACTGTCCTCACATTATCTTTCTCCTGTAAATGTTATTTTCTTTGTAGCAGATAAAGTAAACCTGGCCCGAATAATTAATTATTTCAATCTACACCCTTGTAGGCATTACTTCCGAAGTAGGTCGTCCGCCTTATTTTCGAAGAAAAGCCTCATGAAAGCTATGAACATTAAAAAAAAACATTAATTTTCACGTTCAGTTCACTTGTTTTATTTCATTTTAGGTTAGCTTAGGTGGGTTCTGTGTGGGTGTATGAATATTTAAAAATCATCAATTTTCACGTTCAGTTCACTTGTTTTAAGTCTTTTTACGTTTGGTTAAATGAGGTTAGGTTATGTTAGGTGCGGTGGGTGGGTGTATGAACCTTTAAACATCATCAATTTTCACTTATTCCCACTTACCTTAATAATTAGGTTTGTACATCTTTTTCTCCAGGAGAAAATCGATTTCAAAGTTTTGATTCCTCGATCTCGATTCGTAGAAAACTTTGCTTGTCTCGCTTTAGAAAACACCATAATATAACGCATTTTCCACATATAAATGACCTTCTTCAAAATAACGTTCCCTCTTTTGCTGCCTTCCGCCAGTTGCACCTTTCACCATGTGATTTACTGTTACATCGAAAAGTTTTCTCCACCTTTCTTTGCACTTACTTTCTTTCCACACTTTTTGGGTTAAGTTTACTATCGACGGACTAATTTTAAGAAATTTTTCAAGGTGAATTGAGGCAATTTACTTCTGTTTTTGATGAAAATGTGTGAAAGTGCAGAGTGGGTAACATTAGAAGTGAGTAATAATGTTTTTTACTTAGTTTTGTAGATGTTTTACTAAGACACACTGAATGTGGTGGCGGAAGGAACTATTTTGCATAGAGTTACAGTTAGCAGTGTTCAAATGGCGCGTGCTTGTTATGGTTGTGCCAAGTACCCTTGATTAGTCGCTGTGCAGAAGGAAAAAAAAAAACACCGAACTTAACTTTACCTAACCTCCAAGTGCCCATGGTCAGTCGATGAGTAAATGAAGGAGAAAACAGCGAACGTGGGAGGTATTTTTTGTGATTTTGGTCTGGTTTGGCGATAGTAAACAAAGGCCTTTTTTTTTTTTAGGTTTATTAAACCATGATTTTCACACAGTTTCAAAGGATTTTCTTCATTATCACCGTATAGTTTCACAAACTGCAATACTGTTAACTCACCCTCCAGGGCAATGTCCCTATACACCTGTGGCCATGTTCACAATATAAATGCTCGTAACTTTCCAACAATCCAATCATGCGGTAACCTTCCGCCAAGTAGTTCCCTCCGCTTCCTAAATAGTTCCATGTTTATCAGCTATTATACAATAAAATAAAACTCAAATTGCGTTCTTTTTATATTATTAACCACACAAACGAGCAAATTATCAATTTCTTCCCTGTAAATTTTCTATATTTTACTAGAAACGGACGACCAACTTTGGAAGTTAACCCCTCTTGTAGATATGCACGAATATACGATTCGTATATATTACTGGTACGATTCACCCTAGTTGTAGTACTATCTTTGATAAATTATTTACTGAGGAATATGTGGTATAGAGCGTACATATTGTTCAACAGCTGTCGGAAACTGTAAAGATTATCCAATGTTCGAATACGTGTTTTACATTGTAACCTAACCGGGAATCTGAAATAAAGCGAAGTGACTATCTTCATATCTTACATACAACAAAAATCACTGAACGAGCTAAATTATGTCAAATTCATTTTACTGATGGAATTAGCGTGTAATTGCTTTAAGATTGGAAATAACTTACTTGATTACCCAGCTATACTCGAAGAAATACTTGATCTGTACGCTTCGTATCAGAACCAAGTACTAGAGAGAACTACCCAATGTATCATTACCTGTCCTGTGTGTGTTTTCTTCTCCACCGGCAACCAGCTATTATCAACCTTTTTGCTATCATCAGATGCAGATTTTTTGGCGGTGCTAAAGGCAGAAATATTTACTCTCGCATTTTTACTGGCTGCTAATATCCCCAGCCTCCTTACTAACCCTGCCATTTTCAGGTCAAGAAGGATAGTCGCCTGCGCGCTGCGCCGTTTTTTTCCCGTTTTTCACTTGTTTCACATTAATATCATTGTTGCCACATGCGAAAAATATAAATCGGAAGATTGGTGATTGCAGATCGGAGGAAAAGTCGAAACAATCGGAATCTCTCTCTCACCCCCTCGCGCGTGCACACACACACATATCGGATCTCCTCTCCCAACCCGTGTGGTCAGCGTGGGAGCAGTCGACCAACTTCTCCCGTCGGGGAGAGACCTCATCCACTAGTGGATGGAATGTGGCTGTGATTTATTTAGTGAGCTCCTGCGTAGCCTAGTTGGTAGTGCGCTCGACTTCAGTGCGAGCGGTCCCGGGTTCGATGCTGTGAATAAAAGACAGTGTCGATCACAGTGACAGCTTCGGCTCTCCTCTCCTAACACGTCTGGTCAGCGTGGGAGCAGTAGACACTCCTCCCTTCGGGGAGAGGCCTCATCCACTAGTGGATGAATATGGCAGTGATTTATTATTATTTTTTATATATATTTAGTAGGCGAGGCTCAGCTAATAATTGTTCTTCCACCTAACCCTTGTCAAATCATATAAATGATTAAGCCCCTCGTACACCATTCGTGAAAGCTCGAAGAAGTC
Organism: Lepisma saccharinum; assembly: GCA_022664845.1. NCBI lineage: Eukaryota > Metazoa > Arthropoda > Insecta > Zygentoma > Lepismatidae > Lepisma > Lepisma saccharinum. The sequence goes on from JAGDQP010012242.1 coordinate 28,102, forward strand.
GTTGAACAAGAAATTTGATTAAAATGACGCCACGAATCATGGACACCACGCACAAGATTTCTTGAATTCAAGTCTTCTCAACAATAAATCCTATTTAGAGCTTGTCCTATTTTTCCTGAATTCAACGCAGTGATCTACAAATCACATCCCTTGTGATTTGAACACGTGACCACTGCGCTTCCGAAGCGTTCAAAATTAAAATTTCGACATGGAGCAGGGTTACATTGTAAAGCCCTTGTTTTTTAATATCTGAAATGAAGATATGATCAGAAAATTTAAATAATGTATCTCTACAGGAAATTGTATCCCTTCTTGCTGAGGTAAAGTGTACCGGTACCTGATGTTTCTTCTGTAGTTTTGTACACTTCGCATCAAAAAATTGCGACACCAAACGCCGTGCAGCTAGGCAACACGAACCGCACCTTCTTATCCCATAATCGTGTCTGGTAAACAGACCCCCTCTTTCTCCTTCCTTCGTCTCGCCCATACTAAAATCAGCAAACATCATGAGCGCTTTTTTTTTTTCAAAACAGACATGTATTAGTATTGATAAAATGAAAGAATAAAAGCGAGACGAATCAATATACATAAGTTGATGGATAGGGATGTACCGATATATCGGTATAGGTATCGGTGATATCGGCCACTTTTTTAGAATATCGGTATTGGCAAATGGACTCCGATACTCACCCATACATTTTCCGAATTATTTTTAATTTGTTTAATATTAACAAGAGTGACACTCATCTTCCATGGGTCTCTTTAGACTTAAAATTCGTCTAAATGATTATCAATGGTATAATCGATTTCTTTATGCATGTGTACGCCTTTGATTTGCACTACTCAAATGATATTTTTAGTCAGTCCATGCCAAAACAATAGCTCATGTTAGAAAGAAGTAGTAGTAACTGAAGGAAAGCCAAAGGGAACTTCAGTCAGGAAGGCACACCCGGGATTCGAATTTCGGATCTCAAACTAGTCAGAGGTTTCGATTAAGACAAAATGCTTTGCAAGTGAACCACTCTACGGTCTATGCTCACTTTGTCAGTATTTTCCCTTTAGTCTGTACTTACATATTAGAAAAGGTAACGGTGTTCCCTGTACAATGCGCACGCGCCGGGAACGGAGTCTCCACATATTCTCGACCTATGGCATAAGGTGAAGTTGGTGCCGGGTGGTCACTGGTCAGTCCCACACTCAGCCGCCTTTATCTCTCAAATTGCCCAGGAGTACAAAGAACAGTTCGGTACTAAATTTTATTGCATTCTTAGTGCACCTCAGAGCGCCAGAGAAAAGAGAACTGAAGAAGTGTCCTGGTGTCGGGATTAGAACCCGAACAATTTCATTAAATATATATATGAAACATAACAGACTTATCAGTTCCTTTTGTTCCTTTTAACAATAAACGATGTGGACTGTACAAAGGACTGAAGAAAGTTGGACGCGTTTGACTTGAAACATGGGTTTGAAGAATAGAAGAAAAGTGTGATATCAAGAAGTACTGAAAAGAACGGGTGAGAGATGAACAATACTGGAGACGATAAAAAGAAACTGGTTAGGACAATGGCTACATAGAGATTGTAGTCTGTTTTGCAATCGAGGGCGTGGTTGAAGGAAGCATAGGAAGAGGATGAACTCAATTTTCCGACAGTATTAAGGAAGATAAGCCGTATGATGGAATAAGAAGGAAATAGGAAGATGGGGATAAATGGAGGGGCTCAACTTGCTTTGAAGGACCTTTCGCTTTAGGCAAAATACTGATGATGATATATTGACGCTTAATTTGTACAGGAGGAAATACCTCCGTTCTCCCTTTAATCATATAATTAGGTAAGTAATGCCGCCGTATAACTTAGATAAAGAACTCCACAAGACAAGTTGTCACCATCACGAAAGGTTTAATCCTGGTGCATCCGGGATCAAGAATAACCCGTTTCGAAATAAATTAAGTATGTTTAAATTCTGTATCACACAGAGTTGAATATATAAATTCCGAAAAGCGAACTGAAATTGAAGAATTAGTTCATTTATATAAATGAACGTTTAAATATGACATGATTTTTCGAGTTGCATTATAGTTTACTGATGCAATGCGTATAACTAGTTAAACATTGTTTGGAAGAAACTGTCACTGGTTAAAAACAAATAGCTCTAGAATTGATAAATAATTTTAACGTTTTTAACTTCGCTTAAATAACCCTTTTATTTTTACTGTGATGTACACATTAACCTGTAGTTCAACATGTATTATTTTATGAACAATAAAAATTTGTAACGATAGCACCCTTTGCATTATATGTATGTAATAGTGACTCGTAAATACAATGTAAGTAACTATCAAAATACATTAGGGGTCTATCACTCTAAATATCAACCACTGACACTTAGAATTAAGATTTCACTATGCAAGGATTTGCTGCTTTTTAGTTCACTCTACGTGACATGAACTAAGTTTAGAGGAAATAATATTTACTATTTTGTCCGAAATATATTTTCTGTGTGTAACGTAATATGAAATTCTGCTTTATATTTTTGTATGTGAAATTTTGGCCTTATGTCTAATATATATTATTACAATGTTGATAAATTCATTATTTTGAAAAAGTCTTATAATATATAGGAAATGTGTCCAAAAGTATCGGCAGTATCGGTCTCTTCAGTATCGGTATCGGTATCGAGAATCGGTGGAAAAGTGGTATCGGCACATCCCTATTGAAGGAGGGAGAAATTTAAACACACACAATGAAACATTGAAACCGATGTATGTCTGTTAGACAGAGGCAGAGAAATGAGAGAGAGAGAGAGAGAAAGGGCAGAGAAGAAGTAGAAGAAGAGGGAGTACAGATAAAAATATGGAATTTAAACGTAGTAAAAAAAAATTTAGTTCCGTTCTTGCCATCGAGCTCTACGTAAAATACTGGAGTAACTATTTAGTGTTGAAAGATAGACGCCAGAGAAAATATTTAAACTCATTTGTCCACTTCCAGTCTAAACCAATGTGGACCAAATTTTCAGTTCTAACTCAGTTTTATGCGCTTCTTATCGCTGTGTAGCCCGATTTTTTATTGGATTCTTAATTCCTGAGCTATTCATGTAAGAGTATATCATACTCTGCACTGAATAGGAAATACTTCAAATAATATTTACATTTTCTGCCAGAATTTAGAAAACGGGCCACACAGCGTTATTAAGCGTAAAAAACTGAGTTAGAACTTAAAATTTCGTTCATATTTGTTTAGACTGGAAGTGGACAAACGAGATTAAGTGTGCTCACCGCTCCTTGCCTTCATATATTCATGAAATTCTCAGTGGCTGGAGTCGGTCCACTATCGTTTTTCATAGAGATCCTACAAATCTAACAGTAAGATAGAAGTGACTTTTGGATTTTATATTTTTTCAGGGCTATTCGAATATATACCAGGTGTATGCATAAGTAGTTTCCGGTTTACCTAAGAGATGGCGCCAGCGAAAATTACGCAGCGCATTTCACACATACGTCATTTTGTTCGTCTGACATTAAACTGCAAACACACAAAAGTAGAGTCCGCCAAACCCTAGCGTCTTTGTTTTATTGTTCAGTGATCATGTCGAAGTTTGTGCCTGAAAATGAACATTTGCGGCACGCATTGCTTTTCTTATTTAATCAAAGGAAAAAGGCTGTTGAAAGTCATCGTGTGCTGGTAGAAACATTTGGTGAACACGCTCCATCGATTAGAACATGTGAGACATGGTTTCGACAATTTAAAAGTGATGATTTCAATGTGAAAGACAGTCCGCGCTCTGGTAGACCACAAAAGTGCGAAAACGAGCAATTGCATGTGTTATTGGAGGATGACCCAACTCAAACTCAACAGCAACTGGCAAAAGCATTAAATGTGTCACAAGAAACAATCAGCAGACGTTTACGAGCAATGGGGAAGATCAATAAACTGGGTAAATGGGTCCCACACGATTTGAATGAACGTCAAATGGAAAATCGTAAAGTCACTTGTGAAATGCTGCTTCAACGCCACGAAAGAAAATCCTTTTTGTATCGAATTGTGACGGGTGACGAAAATTGAAAAAAATCGTGGCTTTCAACTGGCGAAGCCGGTCCTTTAACACCAAGGCCAAATCGCTTCGGCAAAAAGACCATGCTTTGTGTCTGGTGGGACCAGAGCGGTATTGTGTATTATGAACTCTTGAAGCCCGGCGAAACCGTTAATGCACAACGCTATCGCCAACAAATGATTAATTTAAATCACGCATTGATGAAAGACGACCGGAATGGGCCCGAAGACATGGCAAAGTGATTGTGTTACACGACAATGCGCCGTCTCACACAGCAAAACCAGTGAAAGACACCTTGAAATCGCTTGGATGGGACATCCTTCCACACCCGCCGTACTCCCCAGACCTGGCACCATCTGACTATCACCTCTTCGCATCAATGGGGCACGCGCTCACAGAGCAGCACTTCAGCAATTTCGAAGACATTGGAAAATGGCTCGACGAATGGTTTGCCGCAAAAGACAAGCAGCTTTTCTGACATAGTATTCATCAATTAAATGAAAGATGGGCGAAATGTGTAGAAGCCGATGGCCAATATTTTGAATAAAACAAAATTAATTTCCCTTGAAAATTACGTGTTTTCTTTACCACAAAAACCGGCAAAAACTTATGCATACACATGGTAAAGAGTGCTTCAAAAATTCATTAAGTCACTTTCAAAATGGAGACCAAACTTGGTGGTCAGATTAAATACTCATGATTTCCAATGAATCTCCAGAATTTTGAGACACATCTATGATAATGTCAAAAGTGTAACGCACATGCTTTATTTGCGCGGTGTTCGTTTGCAAATTCGGTGGGGCTTATTGAACGTACTGATTCGAAATACTTTGTAATCAGGGATTCAGCCAGGAGTTTCAGATTGGGGGTGTAAAGTCAAAATTGGGAGGGTTCATGTATGTAGAGTTTTGCACGGTTTCTATCAACTTTTGTCCGCAAAAAGGTTAAAGTTGGGGGTAGACTCGAGGATTTCGGGCTGACAACCCCCACAGGAGTCTGGCTGAATCACTGATTGTAACAAACCCAGTAGATACTGTAGGCCATACCTGCTATTCCAGACCACTAATGCAAATTCAACATAAAAAGAAAATAAATGAATGATAATTTGTCTGCTTAATTTCTATCAGAAAGAGACAAGATTATAAATCCAAACGGTATGAAAATAAAAAGGTACAGATGTTCAAAAGCAAAATTAGCATGTTCCTTATAGGCATAGTAAACCTTTTTATGTTCCACATTGCAAAAGTGAAAAAAAGGAATACATGTAATACATGTATGCTGATAAATTAGAGGATGGAAACGAATTTGGTGTCAAACTAATATAAAAACAATTCTTCTCTTGAAATAGCCAAAAAAGGGAACCATTTTCTACTCATGTCTTAAATTGTATCTGCTCTGGACATGCCACTCTATATTCCACCTATTGCGAATATAACGTTCTAATAATTACAACACAAGTGAACTAGTAATTATAACAATTCCCACAGATGGAATGAACACGTCAGAGCTGAAACGGGTCAGCGCCTGTCGGGGGATACTAGTTAAGTTTTGTACTGTGTCGTCGGGTGTAAGATTCAAACCCATTCGGACGCAGTGGTTCGATTTACATATGATAAGTCGGAGGATGAAGGAGAGATTTTAATTATTTCATTGCGTTTGAACAGTGTTTCTTTCAGGGGTGACCAGGACCGGAGATGTTACCCCGAGAACATGAAAAATACGACGCCGAAATTTCTAGTTAAATAGATTTTCCTGACCGGGTCAATCGGGTTACCGGGTGACTTATGTTTGGGTCAAGCCCTATCACCGGGTCATCGAAAGTGGCCCGGAATGGCTGTGGAACACGCACAAAAAGAGAGAGTGTGTATAAAGAGGAAAATAAAGATAAATAGATAGAGAGAAGAAGAAGAGAAAGATGCAGCGAAGACACATTAACAATACATCAAGAAAGAGAGGAAGAGAGAAAGACTAATGAAAAATATGAAAGAATACGTTTTCATTATGCTAAACAACATACACACTGTTTACTCGGATTCTGACCAGTGTTGCTTCGTAAGTTCTCCACAACCTGGAGATGAATCTCTGTTTGAATACTTCAGTGTATGCGAAAAAGAAACTGACAAGTGGGAAACTGGCTGGTGGGACTGTTTACTAAGTACTCATTGATTCTAAGAAGGTTTATGATTGAAGGAAAAGGGAAAACCATACAATATCCTGCTACAATTTAAAATTTGGAAGAAATTTGTTCAACTTGTAACAATGTGTTTCAGCAAACCCCAAAGTACAATGGTAGAATATGGCTAGGCAATAATATGTCATAGTTTCAAGATTCACATCCTAAATTTGAATTTATATATTACATTCTAAAAACAGGACGCGCATGATCTATATTTAATAGCGGACAATGCACTACAAACTAACTGTGAGAATAGGAAAGAGTGATTGTTGTTGAATTTTATAATTTGAAACATTTTAAGTGAATTTAATTTAATTCAGTTATATCAGGGCATTGTTGTTATTGGATTAAGTTTAACGAATTTAGCAATTGTTATTCTTGAATTGTGTTTTAACGAATTTAGAAGCAAGATTGTTATGTGTGTCTTGAAATATAACGAAACAAGCTGTGCTGGGAATGTTTTACTTTTCTATTCAGAAGATTGTGATGGAAATAACCTTTACTGTATAAAGACGAATTTACGGAGGCAAGATTTACTGGAGATATACGGATGAGATAATTTAGTTTAAACATCATATATGCAGGTAGTATGTCTTTGTTATGTTATAGGAGATAGCGATGGTGATGGAAGTATCCATTCTTGGGATTTATGTAAAAACTACTTGAATGTAACCGACTTGTGTCAATACATGGAAATACAAGTTCATATCAATTCTTGAATTCTTCAAGCAAATTATGTTAGCCTTAGTGGAGATCAATAACTTTTACTCAAGCATAGATTTGGGCCACTTCAGACTATTAATACTATTAAACTAAGTAATAGTGTGCTAAAAACAACATTTTATATATAAAACAAATTGGCGACGTGTAAATCGAATCGACGTGGATTATTACTGTATACTGGAATTGATATTAACTAAACATGGCAGTGAGATCAGTTTTTATTATTTATTGGCTAAAAATAATACAGATGGCATTAATAGCATATAATTGATTCATTGAGAAAATATACTCAGTAAACTCGCTGATATCATATAAAATGACAGACAAATCATTGGAGATAAGAAGAGAGCAATTTTTCCTCTTAAAACAGGATCCAGGACAGTTATTTTTTGAGTATATAGCCAAACTTAAAAAGTTTGCATCATTTTGTGAATTTGGCCAAAACCATGATAAATTGCTATTAGATCAATTAATTATTGGGCTAGATAACGTCAATTATCAAACGATCTTATTAAATATGCCAGGTGTAAATTTAAATCTAGCAATAATAACAATTTTATCGATGCAAAGAACACATATAAGTCCAGTGGATATCTCGAGAGATAATAATAATATCTTTTCAGTGGCACTAAATGGATCTGAAACGGTAAATACTTCTTCTCAAAGTAGAAAGTCAAGACAATATCAGGAAAACCAACTTAAAAGAGTATGCAGTCGCTGTGGCTTACACCATAGATTTCCGAGGAAATGTCCAGCATTTAATACTATTTGTTTTTTGTGTAACAAAAATTCACATTGGGCTCGATGTTGTTTTTCTAGGTTAAGAAACAGGGAGGAAACACGCATTAAAGCGGAAGTAGAATCTTTAGCAGTTAAAAATGAGTTATCGCCACATAATACAGAAATGAATCTTCCGTTAAATATGAGTGAACAACATGTACAAGTTAATCTGATTAAACAGGTAGATTTAAATGATGACAATTTAAAGATTCCAAACAATAGGTCTGACAATGTAAAACTAGGAGATAAACAGGACAAGTTTTCTCAAACTATGACTAAAAGTAGAGAAACAAAGTATGTGCAGACCATCACTTCTAGGGTTGAGGATAAAAGTATACAAACATTGAGCTTGCAAATTAGTGAAAGTCCGAATCAGATCAAAGAAGTAAACTCAGCTATTTATCAGGTTGATATGAGTACCAGTAATAAAGGAGAAGTTTTACCAGCTAATTGCCAGAAACTCAAGAAGGAAGATGAGAAAAAAATACTTCACGATGATCATCAAACATGTCTTATGGGTAAAGTAATGGTAACACATACTAACGCTGTTTCTGACAAAGGTAAAAAACTTACATCAGAAGAAACTCGTGAAAACATGTTCTAACAGAAGTATTTTGATCAGAAAAGTAAGAAAGCGATGAAAAGAATAGAGAAAACTCTTGTAACAGAAATCACACAAGTGGTTATGAAGATTTTGTACACTCTACCCAATTTCAAACTAATAGATTGAAGTATCTTTTCTGGATAGATAATGGTTGGACTTTGAAACTGGTGGATGCCTTGAAAGAGATATATCCGTTACAGGAAGTTTGTAAAATTGAGGGATATACTTAGGCAACATTCATTTCCGAGGGGGAGTGAATTGTGAGAATAGGAAAGAGTGATTGTTGTTGAATTTTATAATTTGAAACATTCTAAGTGAATTTAATTTAATTCAGTTATATCAGGGCATTGTTGTTATTGAATTATGTTTAACGAATTTAGCAATTGTTATTCTTGAATTATGTTTTAACGAATTTAGAAGCAAGATTGTTATGTGTGTCTTGAAATATAACGAAACAAGCTGTGCTGGGAATGTTTTACTTTTCTATTCAGAAGATTGTGATGGAAATAACCTTTACTGTATAAAGACGAATTTACGGAGGCAAGATTTACTGGAGATATACGGATGAGATAATTTAGTTTAAACATCATATATGCAGGTAGTATGTCTTTGTTACGTTATAGGAGATATCGATGATGATGGAAGTATCCATTCTTTGGATTTATGTAAAATACTACTTGAATGTAACCGACTTGTGTCAATACATGGAAATACAACTTCATATCAATTCTTGAATTCTTCATGCAAATTATGTTAGCCTTAGTGGAGATCAATAACTTTTACTCAAGCATAGATTTGGGCCACTTCAGACTATTAATACTATTAAACTAAGTAATAGTGTGCTAACAACAACAACATTTTATATATAAAACACTAACACTGACGTTTTAGTAAGTACTTGAGATGAGATAGACCTATAGATAAACATAGAGAAAACAAAATGCATTATATCAAACCGAAAGACAGGGAATAACGGAAATAGATACATAACAATTAAGAATGAGAACATAAAGAGAAAGTAAACAAATTTAAAATATTTGGGAGCATATATAACATGCAAAAATGAGATAACAGAATTTAGTATCGGACAACGCATGTTTTTATTTAGCTTACAAACTCCTAAGGTTGCGAATAATGTGAAGGAAGTTGAAATTCAAAATATACAGAACAGTTATTTTGATGATAATACTTTACGGCTGCGGAAGTTGGAGTATAAACCAAGCTGATGAACATAAATTACGAGTGTTTGAAAATAAAGTTTTGAAAAAGCTATACGGACCGAAACAGCATGAGATGACCAGAGAATGGAGGAGACTACATAAAGAAGAATTACACGGACGGTATGACTTACCTAATGTTGTAAGAATAATGAAATTGCGAAAAGTAATATGGACAGGCCGGGTAGCTCGAATGGGAGAAACATTAAGACTATATTCCATCATGGTTGGAAAGCCGTTGGGAAGACTGAGATGACGTTGGGAGGATAATATTTGAAGGAATCTTCGAGAAAAAGATGTTTGTGGTGAAAATAATTTGATCTTACTCAGAATATAACCTGATGGCGATCGTTTGTTACTGCCGCGTTGAACTTATGAGTTGCATAAGCCATGGACTAAGTAAGTCAGTAAGTTATTTTAATGCATTTCAGTATATGGTCAACATCAGAGAATGGCCAAAGCCCGTCTTTCCTTTTCTGATGGGTGAGGAATACTATATGTCACATTGCGGTGTGGCTCAGTTATTCCTAAGCATAGTTAAGCCTTTTTGTTTGACTAACGTCTGAAACAAAACGAAGTACGCATATTCTCTCATTTTGCATTTGTATTATGATTTGAAGTAAAATTTTACCCAAAATACTTTCGCAGGGCTGAATTTGTACTCTTATATATGACAACAGGTTGAACCCTATTTTACAATAGTGGAATGAAGGTGAATACGAAAGTTTGATTTGCTAGTTGGGGTTTAGACGTCTTTCAGTGTAATATAAATGAAATCAACAAACTCTTCTACTTTGAATGTACTTCCATTGGAACGTAATTTCTCTCTAAGCTCACTTTGTTCAAAATAAGAACATTGAGACGATTATTATCGTCATCATCTTTGAATTATTTAGAAATAGTCTCAACAGCCTTTTCATTTATGCCATAGAAGCATTTAAGTCACTATAACATATTTTTCAATTAAGCATTAGTTGTTACTAACAAAGGATTATGCTTCAAACATTGTTTATACCCTTTTGGTGATTTAATTTTCAACAACCATTTTTCCAACAAAGAGTCATCACTCTACCGCATTCCCCTTGTATGTTTGACATTGCACTTGATAACTATAATTCTAAAGCTTCTACTATTTGTTCTACAAAGCATGTATGAATCAGCTTGGTAGCTTCAAATGGGAAGGTAAAAGGAGAGCAGCCCTGATGTTTAGAGGTTTTGCCCGTGCGTATGCTTTTTAAATGACCAGTTGTACAAGTTTGCTCACTGTCTTTTTAAATGTTATGATACTACTTAATATAAGATTAGAACAAGGGTTTTAAACATTTAGACTAGTGAGCTGCCATGGTATATGAAATTAAGTGGGTTTGAGCCCACCCTACGAAATATTTAGATTTTATTTTTAGAAGTTTATCAACTGCCTCTGAAGGTTAATAATAATAATAATTCAATTACTAGCATGCAAATGATTGAATATCCTCTATTTAAACTGAGAGAAAACTGGTTCATTTAAACCAGATATCGTCAGATAGTACAATTGATACCTTGAAGTAGGATTACTTTGTATAAACATCTGCATCGGAGCATTGCAACCACGAAAGGATACGATCTGGATATTTTAGCACTGATTGTTTTAGGGTTGAGATCTCAAAGTGATGGATTATGTAAACAGTGTTTTTTCTTTATTTGAATAGGCTTATATTAGATTAAGCCTAGCAGTTGTTTAACATCGCGATAATCTGCATTTTATTATTTAGAATTAATATGTATTTGTTTCCTATATGTATATTATTTACGTATTATTGAGGATCTCACAATCAATTTTGCTTACAATTTGAAGAATGGCAGCCTTCTGTGTTTCAGTTTTATGCTTTTTTGTTTATCTTTGTGTTCGACTTTCCTTTCTTAATGCACGTTGTAGCAAACTTATTTTATACATTAAATGAACCTACGGTGCATACCAAAACATATGTACAGATCTGAAGCATGGGATTTTTTAAGCAAAATGATATTATTAACCGATTTTGGTAATTTAGAAAATAATGAAAAAGCTGACCTGTACGCGAATACAACTCGCATCATAATACTAGAACTTAAACTTAGATATTAGCTTTATCGCTAAAGAAGGATCTGAATCATATTGAAGGAAAATTTGAATTTGAGTAGGAAAGAGAACAAGATGAACTTCCTCCTAGATTTAGCATAATAAACTACATATAAGTATTAAATCAAGTTATGGAGAACAGGCAATTAATATGAACTTGCACTATGAAAAAGCTTTCGAATCATCTCTTTGACTCCAATACTTAAACTATTTGAACATCGAAGCATTGAAAGTGCATACATTAAATTACTACGAAACATAATCTTGAGCTACCTGAAAGGTTAGAGCGTTTACTTTTTATACTTTTGGTCACGGGTTCAAACCCCAAGGGGGGTCAATTGAAGGTAATGCTTCCTAGCCTACTTTACTAAAATACTGTAGATCTTGTCCTTCGAACCTCACCAGCTCATTCCAACTCATCATGAAACATTTATTTGACTGTCAGTACTGTCATTAGAGTACATCAAGAGAGTGAACATTTTTAAACTGGAAAAGGTTAAGGCAAAGAGATTCGCTTTCTGCAAACCTATTTTCAGAAGTCCTGGAAGAAGTTTGTTCAAAATTAAACTGAAATGAAGTTGGAATAAAATTCATTTGTGAATATCTTATTCACCTGCCATTCGCTGGTAAAATTATCCTATTTGCTTAACGTGTAGAAGAACTACAAAGCAGATTGGGAGTGCTGACAACAAAAGTAAGGTACAATAATCATACTGAAATGAAGGAAATAAAGATTAACGGAGAGACAATAGATATAGTTAATGAGTATGTTTACTTTGGCCAGATCAAAACTTCGAATGTCAAGTTGACAGATGAAATAAAAGATGTAAAACTGCGAGGAGTTTGAAAGACTATACTTAATTTTCAAAAGTAAATTAGTAATATGTCCCAACCATCCATTTTATAATGATTCTGTCTTATCTGTGTAGACGTAACAATGTGAAAGGTAGACATTGAATACACAAACGAGTTAAAGATTAAGAGTTACTTAAAGAGTAATAATGAGAAGCATGATAGGAAGAATAGGAAAACAAATGAATTGATCTAAGGTATAATCAAAAGTATGAAGAAAATGAAATGGAGATGCGCACATAGAACAAAAAAGATGGATAACAAGTCTTCTACATCACATTCTTAGAGAAAAGAAATGTTCAAGTAAGAAGACGTCCAAATGTACGATTTCAAAATTACTTTGCTTACATATAGCTAAATGCAATTAAAGTTATCTTTCTACTGATTATTAATAAGAATTCTCGAAAATATATAATTGTTGAATAATACTGTAGCCTTATCATCAGCCGTTAAGTCTGAAGGCTTTTAAATTTTATTTATAACTTTTAGGCGTCTCGAGCTCAGACCGACATGGTGGAGCGAAAGGATTGAAGAAGGTATCGGTCAGTAGTAATTGTAATTTAATGTATGCACTTTCAATGCTTCGATGTTCAAATAGTTTAAGTATTGGAGTCAAAGAGATGATTCGAAAGCTTTTTCATAGTGCAAGTTCATATTAATTGCCTGTTCTCCATAACTTGATTTAATACTTATATGTAGTTTATTATGCTAAATCTAGGAGGAAGTTCATCTTGTTCTCTTTCCTACTCAAATTCAAATTTTCCTTCAATATGATTCAGATCCTTCTTTAGCGATAAAGCTAATATCTAAGTTTAAGTTCTAGTATTATGATGCGAGTTGTATTCGCGTACAGGTCAGCTTTTTCATTATTTTCTAAATTACCAAAATCGGTTAATAATATCATTTTGCTTAAAAAATCCCATGCTTCAGATCTGTACATATGTTTTGGTATGCACCGTAGGTTCATTTAATGTATAAAATAAGTTTGCTACAACGTGCATTAAGAAAGGAAAGTCGAACACAAAGATAAACAAAAAAGCATAAAACTGAAACACAGAAGGCTGCCATTCTTCAAATTGTAAGCAAAATTGATTGTGAGATCCCCTATAATGCGTAAATAGTAAACATATAGGAAACAAATACATATTAATTCTAAATGATGAAATGCAGATTATCGCGATGTTAAACAACTGCTAGGTTTAATCTAATATAAGCCTATTCAAATAAAGAAAAAAATACTGTTTACATAATCCATCACTTTGAGATCTCAACCCTAAAACAATCAGTGCTAAAATATCCAGATCGTATCCTTTCGTGGTTGCAATTCTCCGATGCAGATGTTTATACAAAGTAATCCTACTTCAAGGTATCAATTGTACTATCTGACGATATCTGGTTTAAATGAACCAGTTTTCTCTCAGTTTAAATAGAGGATATTCAATCATTTGCATGCTAGTAATTGAATTATTATTATTATTAACCTTCAGAGGCAGTTGATAAACTTCTAAAAATATAATCTACATATTTCGTAGGGTGGGCTCAAAACCACTTAATTTCATAGACCATGGCAGCTCACTGGTCTGAATGTTTAAAACCCTTGTTCTAATCTTATATTAAGTAGTATCATAACATTTAAAAAGACAAAGTGAGCAAACTTGTACAACTGGTCATTTAAAAAGCATACGCATGGGCAAAACCTCTAAACATCAGGACTGCTCTCCTTTTACCTTCCCATTTGAAGCTACCAAGCTGATTCATACATGTTTGTACCACAGATAGTAGAAGCTTTAGAATTATAGTTATCAAGTGCAATGTCAAACATACAAGGGGAATGCGGTAGAGTGATGACTCTTTGTTGGAGAAATGGTTGTTAAAAATTAAATCACCAAAAGGGTATAAACAATGTTTGAAGCATAACCTTATGTCAGTTCCAACTAATGATTAATTGAAAAATATGTTATAGTGACTTAAATGCTTCTATGGTATAAACGAAAAAGTTGTTGAGACTATTTCTAAATAATTCAAAGATGATGACGACAATAATCGTCTCAATGTTCTTATTTTGAACAAAGTGAGCTTAAAGAGAAATTACGTTCCAATGGAAGTACCTGTTACATTAAAAGTAGAACAGTTTGTTGATTTCAGAGATGTTACACTGAAAGAGGCCAAACCCCAATTAGCAAATCAAACTATCGTATTCACCTTCATTCCACTATTGTAAAATGGGGTTCAACCTGTTAGGGTAAGTCAAAATGATGGACCCGATTTCATAAATTTATTTTGTGAAATATAATGAACATATCTTAATGTGAGCTACGCGCAAGGAAAGGCAAAAGTTCAAAGTTTAGTTGAGTTTAGTTTATGTCCCGCGTGGTTGCATTGTCTACCGCTACGCGGCGCTGGAAGCAGTTAACGAAAATGGCGCTGACTGGAGAGCAGAAATCGTTCTGTGTGCTGGATTACCATGTAAACAATTCTGTGATGAGTGTTCAACGGCATTTCCGTACCAAGTATGGCAGAGACCCGCCTACTGGAAAAAACATTCGTACGTGGTATGAAAAATTCAGAGATACGGGCTGCATCTGTAAGCGAAAATCGACTGGCCGTCCTTCAGCTGAGGAAGAGACAGTGGAATTTGTTCGCGCCAGTTTTGTGTGGAGTCCACAGAAGTCTACCTACCGGGCAGCGAGGGAACTTGAAATGCCACAGAAAACTGTATGGCGAATTCTGCGGAAACGTTTACAAATGAAATCCTATCGCTTGCAACTGCTACAAGCCTTAAGAGACACTGATTATGCTGCTCGAGCGTCTTTCTGTGCTGATTTTCTCACGTTAATGGAAGAGGATGGGTTCGCCGAAAGGTTACGTTACAGTGATGAAGCGGTGTTTCACCTTTCTGGGAATGTGAATAGACACAACGTAAGGATCTGGGGAACTGATAATCCCCACGCAGTTGTGGAACACCAACGCGATTCACCCAAGGTGAATGTGTTTTGTGCCATTTCCCCTGAAAAGATTTATGGGCCCTTTTTCTTCCTTGAACCTACTGTGACAAGACATGTTTTTCTTGATATGCTGCAACAATGGCTCCTTCCACAGCTCGAAGAGGATAGTGCAGATTTCATTCTTCAATTGGATGGTGCCCCTCCGCATTACCATGGCAGCGTTCGGGATCATCTCAATGAGGCATTGCCACAGCGCTCGATAGGCCGTGCATCTCAGGAGGATCGAGTTCTCATTCGTTGGCCACCTCGTTCCCCCGATCTGACCCCGTGTGATTTCTTTTTGTGGGGTTTCATAAAGGATCGTGTTTACGTACCACCACTTCCAACAACATTGGGTGACCTTCGCGCCCGCATCACAGCAGCCATTGCAGAGATTGACCGTGACACACTACACAAGGTTTGGCAGGAGATAGACTATCGGCTTGATGTGTGTCGTGTTACGCGAGGTGCTCATATAGAGCACTTGTGATGTGACTGAAAAAAACTTTGAGAGTTACCCTTCTTACCACATGTATTACATTCAGATATGTTCATTATATTTCACAAAATAAATTTATGAAATCGGGTACATCATTTTGACTTACCCTGTATAAGAGTACAAATTAAACCCTGCGGAAATATTTTGGGTAAAATTTTACTTCAAATCATAATACAAATGCAAAATGCGAGAATATGCGTACTTGGTCTTGTTTCAGACGTTAGTCAAACAAAAAGGCTTAACTATGCTTAGGAATAACTGAGCAACACCGCAATGCGACATATACAGTAGTATTCCTCACCCATCTGAAAAGGAAAGACGGGCTTTGGCCATTCTCTGATGTTGACCATATACTGAAACGCATTAAAATAACTTACTGACTTACTTACTCCATGGCTTATGCAACTCACAAGTTCAACGCCGCACTAACAAACGATCGCCATCAGGTTATATTCTGAGTAAGATCAAATTATTTTCACCACAAACATCTTTTTCTCGAAGATCCCTTCAAATATTGTCCTCCCAACGTCGTCTCAGTCTTCCCAACGGCTTTCCAACCATGATGGAATATAGTCTTAATGTTTCTCCCATTCGAGCTACCCGGCCTGCCCATATTACTTTTCGCAATTTCATTATTCTTACAACATTAGGTAAGTCATACCGTCTGTGTAATTCTTCTTTATATAGTCTCCTCCATTCTCTGGTCATCTCATGCCGTTTCGGGCCATATAGCTTTTTCAAAACCTTATTTTCAAGCACTCCTAATTTATGTTCATCAGCTAGGTTTGTACTCCAACTTTCGCAGCCGTAAAGTATTATCATCAAAATAACTGTTCTGTATATTTTGAATTTCAACTTCCTTCACATTATTGATATTATTCGCAACCTTAGGAGTTTGTAAGCTAAATAAAAACATGCGTTGTTCGATACTAAATTCTTTTATCTCATTTTTGCATGTTGTATATGGTCCCAAATATGTTAAATTTGTTTACTTTCTCTATATGTTCTTATTTTTAATTGTTATGTATCTATTTCCGTTATTCCCTGTCTTTCGGTTTGATATAATGCATTTTGTTTTCTCTATGTTTATCTATAGGTCTATCTCATCTCAAGTACTACTAAGACGTCGGTGTTATTTTGTAGTGCATTGTCCGCTATTAAATATAGTTCATGCGCGTCCTGTTTTTAGAATGTAATATATAAATTCAAATTTAGGATGTGAATCTTGTGAACTGTCTGACATATCATTGGGTAGATACAAGATGTTCCACAAGATTCAGTCTTGGGGCTACTATATTTTCTGATTCATATCAATGATCTCCCTATCATTATATCATAAGGTAAACTAGTTCTGTATGCAGATGATACCAACATCATAATCAAAGGTAATAAAATAAACCAATTGCATGAGAAAATCAACGGTACTGGCTCTGAGCTTGAACAATGGTTTTATCACAACGATTTGCTCCTAAATATAGCAAAAACAAAATGTCTTCATTTTCATTTATCTTCAACTCCTACACCTTATCCACAATTAATCGTAAATGACCACATCACGGAGTGTATTGAATCAGTTAAATTTCTCGACATGTAAGTCAACAAGAAGCATTCTTGGTGCAAACACATTACTGCACTCAAATAAAATACGGTAATGCTTTTTGGGGCTTTTCTCATAACTTTAGTAAGAATTTTTAGTCTTCAAGAAAGTAATTAGAATGATAAGAAACGCTCCATTTCGTAGCAGTTGCAGGAAGCTATTGCCAATTTTAAATATACTTACAGTTCCTTGCATTTATATAAATATGAAGTTTTAAATTTTGTTAAAAATAATTTGCACAGATATAAAAAGAGCTCGAATTTACACCAATACGTTTCTCGCAATAGATAAAATTTACAGTTACTATTACATAGAACATCTCTTTTTGGTAAATCTAATTTTCATGTTGGATTAACCTTTATAACAAACTACCTGCTAGCATACGAAATATAGGTAGTCATATACAATTTAGAAGTGCTGTTAAAAACCTTTTGTCTAAAGGTTACTACTATTCCGTAGAAGACTACCTAAAGCACAAAGATTAATTCTACATGTATACAATTAGTTCCTGTGTATGGTATGTTTATATTGTAATATGTCATATTTTTTCTTGTATGTAATATAACTGTCTTTGCAGTAATTCTAATTTCTATGTTAGTATACATGTTGACATGTTCTATACCATTTTTACAATTTTTGTAATATGTATTTGCAAGATTCATCAGTCGAAATGTCATGTAGTATGATAAATCGAAACGAAATTGATAAATGTAAAACAAATTTATATAATGAATTTTGACAAAATGCGGAACGAATAATGAGCTTATAAATAAATATATAGAGCGCGATTTGCCAGCTATAACTTGCACGACTTAAAGATTTTCCCAAAATTATACGATCTAAGATTTAACAGAGTGGCTACGCGCACGGGATGACTGTGCTTACGTTCACGTCAACAATGTATTTTACACTTATGTTAGGCAAAGGATAACAGGAAGTGACGTCATAGCGCGACACGTTTGCTACGAGAGATGATACAATGAAAATCTTAAGCCGTGACAGTGACCGACATTCTGTGGCTTCTGTGTGATTTGATTGTTTTGCCGGGCTTCGCAGTGAACAGTCAACTCGAGTGAACTGATCAACATAGGCAATATCAAAAACGCACGATGGCTTGAAGTTTAGCTCATTTCTTGCCTTGCAAGATTACGTGAAAAACAAGCAAGAGTCTGACTTTATCCAACTCTAGATTCAAACATCGAAAACAATAAAAGACATGCAAAGTAAATAAATGTGCTTTGCTATGTCCTGCGCTGTTCTAGAACACTGACCCACCTTGGTGAGCTCAAAATACTAACGTTGGAAAGTAACATTTCTATTTCATTTATAATATGCTATCATGAAATAACTTAACTTTTAGTCAAAATATAGGGGTTAAGTTCGGTAATGGGCATACAGAATTAGTAAAAAATAGGTAGGAGAAACTGGTAATTTATAATGATTTTTTATGTTTTTGTGCAAGGAGAACGAAGTTATATCAGTGTGAAGTACCTTAAATTAGTGTGAAAGGGAATGAAATGCGGGTCTATCTGCCTGAGATCGGACATATGGCGTTAGGGGTTGGGAATGTTAAAAGTGATGGGAATCGCGTATGAAAAAAATACCTAACCTAGCTAACCCTAACCCTTCTTCGCTCGCTCGAGATACTTTCCGTGTTTTTTTTGCGTCATACAGATTACGTGTCATTCAAAACACGAAGTGTCGCAATTAGTATTCCTCCGCATGGTGCCATATTCCTGCCCCGTGCTCAACTCGAGTGCATATTTAACGAAATAATAAAATTATGGATCTTTGCAACGCTTTTTGGATTGCGGGTTGTTGCTAGATGTTTATTGAAGGGCCTGCGTGAATTATTTGCACTGAAGTAATACTATACAGCGTATTAAATTTACATACATTAGCGATAGAGTTCACCCAGTCTTTTGTGACGTTAATTCTGTGGGCCTCCCGAGACACACGTCAACTTCTAAGTTGTGACAGTGACGATCAAATTGTGACGTCATTTCCTATTGACGTGTACATAAGCGCTATATACAGTGAACGTCGGACGTGCACGTAGCCTTGGCTGAGACTTAAACTGATATACGAGATATTTAGTTAATACGAAATATACGAGAAACGGCGTACATTTTTGTAGTGGCTTATTTGATGTAGCTTTTTTTTTTGTTGAGTAACGGAATTCTGTAACGTATTATTTCGATTGAAGAGGCTATTCAGACGGGATGTTCAGTAGTTCGGCTATACAATACAGTCTCAGTAATCCAGTTATATCGGGATCTGAGTTGTGTAGGATTAGCAGAAAAAACATGATTATTATTGAGATTTATAGGCTACAAGTTATTTTCGAATACTTTGTAGGTACCGATTTAAATAATTGGGATTTACAATGTTAAATGAACTCAGAATTTAAAATTGCCAAGTTGTAAATTTAAGTGCCCTGTAATGAAGTAAAATAATACACATTCACTTAAGTCAGAATACATGTACTATCATGCCCAAAATAATGTTCACATGACTTTGTTATACACGATTTTCCTCTAAGCCTACAAGATAGGCCACCCAACTAACGTAGAGTGGGCGGTGTGTGATTCTGATAGTGTGTGCGTGAACGAGCAAGGGTTGGAATTTTCTTTTCTTTAAGAGGAAACATTATCACATGTCCTGGGTTCTGGAAAGATGTTCATGATTTCTTGTAATGTGTAGCAAATAATAAAAAAACGTAAGCAAGTCGTATTTCAAATACCAAAACAGGAAACCTAACACCATTTTTATTTTAGGTGGGCCACTAGTTGAAGCGTATTGAAAAGTTTAATTCAAATTGTCCAATAGAAAAGATCCTTACCGAACATGGAGAATAAAAAATGAACTTAAAACCTAT
Source organism: Lepisma saccharinum (assembly GCA_022664845.1). Classification (NCBI taxonomy): domain Eukaryota; kingdom Metazoa; phylum Arthropoda; class Insecta; order Zygentoma; family Lepismatidae; genus Lepisma; species Lepisma saccharinum. The sequence goes on from JAGDQP010012242.1 coordinate 48,563, forward strand.
GGTTTCTTTCTTATTTTTTCTTAATGAATTCCATAGAACACTAACGTTATGAATGAAAAACAAGAGAAAAGGTCTGTTTCTATCAGTTCTGAAAAATAGGGCACGATATTTATCCTTTATAATTTCTGATATTATGTTGTTATTTACGTTATTTTGTGTGTGTGTGTGTGCATGTGATAAACATCGAAACGAGTATGCTTTCTTCCGAGCGCCGTACCTTACTTGGTAAAACGTTCGTTTCGTTCTCCGGAGGTCCTCGGTTCGGTACCAGCGGCTGACTGTCCTGACTTAGGTTTTCCCAGTGTTTTCCCACTGCGCATAAAAAAGATTGCGACAACGAATGCCAGCCAAGTGGCACCTTCTTATCCCATAATCGTGTCTTTCTCCTTCCTTCGTCTTGCCCATACTGAAATCAGCAAACATCATGAGCACGTTTTGTTTTTCAAAATAGACATGTATTGGTATCGATAAAATGAAAGAATAGAGGCGAGACGAATCAATATACATAAGTTGACGGAGGGAGAAATTTTAACACATACAATGAAACATTGAAACCGATCGTATATCTGTTAGACAGAGGCAGAGAAATGAGAGAGAGAGAGAGAGAGTGAGAGAGAGAAGGGGAGATAGAAGAAGAAGTACAGATAAAAATTTGGAATTTAAACGTAGTTAAAATATTAAGTTCAGTTCCCACAGTAAAAAGTTCAGTTCCCACAAATCAAATCTAACAGCAAGAGAGAAGTAACTTTTGGATTTTATATTTTTTCAGGGTTATTCCAATATATAAAGGGTGCTTCAAACATTCATTAAGTCACTTTCAAAATGGAGACCAAACTTGGTGGTCAGATTAAAAACTCATGATTCCAGTGAAACTCCAGAGTTTTGAGACACATCTAGGATAATGTCAAAAGTGTAACAAACATTCTTTGTTTGCGCGAGGCTAGTTTGCAAATTCGGTGAGGCTTATTAAACATACTGGTTCGGAATACTTTGTGATCTCCGAAATTCCCAGTTCATAGATTTTCCAGACCGGGTCAATCGGTTTACGGAGTCACTTATGTTTGGGTCAGGCCCTATCAAAAGGTCATCAAAAGCCGGAATTGGCTCTGGAACACTCACAAAAAGAGAGAGTTTGTGTAAAGTAAGAGAAAAAATAAAGATAGAGAGAAGAAGAAGACGCAGCGAAGACACGATAACAATACATCAAGAAAGAGAGGAAGGGAGAAAGACCAATGAAAAACATGAAAACTAGATAATAATTATGCCAAATAGCACACACACTGTTTGCTCGGATTATGACCAGTGATGCTTTGTTCTCCACAACCCGAAGATAAATCTCTGTTTGAATACTTCAGTGTATGCGAAAAAGAAACTGGCTGGTGGGGAATCGAACCCAGGTTTTCAAATTAGAAGTCCAGCACACTAGCGATACTCCACGAGTGAATCTCTAGTCAGAATGTGCCTAACATATGTTATAGTGTTTCTTTCTAAGGATAATAACAGGAAAAGTGTATATTTCTGATCAATGACGTGTTCTTAACCCCTTGGGACATTATTTGGACTTTTCCAACCAACATTTGTAAATCGTCTTTCTCTCTTTAGTGACTCAGGTGCTTCATCCTACAGTCGGAAATATTCTCCGTTGTGTATGAGAAGTAATGATTGCTTGCTTTGTAAAAAAAGGATCTTTAGCGTTAACAGGATTTGAACCCACATTGGTTTGTTTTCGTACTGAAATGCCCAGCGCGTTTCCTCTACTCCATGTCGCCAACGATCTCAACAGCTATGAATAACCAAGTTCAATTGCGAGGAAACTGTAACACTTAGTCTATGTGTTACATTTTGTCTGTATGTATTGTGTGCTAAGTAAACATATTTGTATGCATGTCCTTTTTGTCATTTCGAATTATGAAATGAATATATTATGGCAGTTTTAAGAACAAATCCAGTTTAGGGTAAGTATTGCCATATTAAAATACGATCACTTATTGTCGTTTATTTTAACGTGAATTAGGCTGACGAATCTAACATCACCAAAAGAAAATTGTCGTTAGCAAATTAAGAAGTTAAAACTTCAATTAAAAGTTCTAATACACTCCGTGCAATATGACAAGTCGAACGTAACACAAATTTTAACTTTTGACAGTTTGTATTGTAAGCATGATAGCGCGCAATCTGAGCCTATTTTGATTTAACCAGTTTCAAAATATCCTGTTCAATTTTTGTGATACATTTTCAGTCACAAGTTAGGCACCCATCC
>JAGDQP010012243.1:8036-18781 GCA_022664845.1 Lepisma saccharinum
AAAAAAAAAAAAAATATATGCAAAAATAGTCGTTGCGAGATGGCTATCCCCATACAGGAAGAAATGATGACATACTGCTTAGAGACAAGAAACGTTTCTAGCCGTGGGTTTTCCTTTCAGTTGAGAAAAAGAAGTGTTTTCTTGCAACTTTCACTATACTAGTAGTATACATGAAAAATAAACACATCGAAAAGAGAAAAGATCCTCCTTTTTGCATCTCAGAAGCAAATGAAGAATGATTATCGTTAATGAAAAAAAGGGGGGGAAATATTTTTGCACTCTTATTTTTAAGAGTATGAAATCGCTACTTTCCCATTGTGGCTCATTAAGCATTCAGTTTTGAGTACTCAGAGAAGCCGACCTTTGTGTCTTCCTTGCAGCATTTCTTAATGATGAATATATGCTCGGCGGTTCACTTCTTTCTCTCTCTCTCTCCCTACCTCAGTAATGAATTTCCCATAGAAGTTCAACGGTCCTTATATATAGGACCTTTTTTTCTCCTTCGATTCCTTTGAGGTCTACATCATACCGTATGTTCTCCGGAGCAGTACCGGAATATATTATACAATATTGCTTCTTGGTAAAAGGAAAAAAAAATCTAACAGTACCATGAAATAAAATCCGCTGCCTTTCTTTAGAGAAGGTTAAGGGACACCATTCCGTTCTTCTGTTATGATGAACATAATGATGATGATGATGGCTATTGAATAATTTGAGGCCTTGTAAAAACTCGGAATTATATTACTCGGTAACGTTGAAGGATATATAGATCTCATATGCATCATTCTCTTTACGGTTATTGTTGGATGGGTTATTATGCTACTGTAGAAGGGTAGATAACACATCATGTCAAAGATGGAGATTATGCAAATGGTACCCATGCAATGAATCTGTGGAATTTTAATTTTTTTGTGAGCTGTGTAACAGTTGCTAGTATTTTGAATGAGGAAAAAAAAATTAACTTGAATACTGAACTGGTAGAACACCTTGAGTGTCAATTGACAGATCGGAGTTCGATTCGCTGTTAACCCAATGATTATTATTCTGTTTCTTTTTTTTAAGTCCCTTGATAGCGAAGCTATAGAAAAAAAAACAATTAAAAAATATTATTTAAAGACATACTTTTCTCAAACAATTCGTACTAAAAAAAAGTAAATAATAATTTTGTTTATGCATGACTAAAAATAAAACTATGGGGAGCGCTTTCATATACAGTCACTTTATAAATTCTTCAATTAGCGCCCCCATTCTTTTCTTTTTAGTCACGCATAAACATTTTTTTTTTTTTTACTTTTTATTACGAATTGTTTAAGAAAATTGTGTCTTTAAAAAGATTTTTAATTTCTTGTTTTTCAAGCTATTTTGGTGTTCTCAAGCTAAAGTATTGTGAATCAAATCCTATAAAGTGTTCTACAACCTGCCTAAACCCAACATCGTTGCAGACTAGTATTTATTTTATGATAAAAAAATAAATATATATATATATATATATATATATATATATATATATATATATATATATATATATATCTCTTAAAACATGCTTTTAAAATGTATAAACATACAGAAATACAGTATATGAAAGTAAGAATGGAATATTGTATTGTCACCCGACTTACGTGGCTGTGCAAAATTTCATCATTGTATGACGTCGGGAAATGAGTTAAATTAACGTTGCAAGATTTGAGGACACCACAAACCTTTGTGAACTAAAGAAAAGAATGCAAAAAAAGACCTTTTAATCCCGCTCATTCCGTCCTTCCATGTCTAGAAACTAAATGTCACGGACCAGAAGATGTACAAATGTGGTTGAGGTTTCGTTGGAAAGGTCTTCGCTATACTAGCTCAGAGCCGCTGGAACCGTGATGATCAGGTGCCGCAGTTGTCAGTGGTGCCAACTATTTTAAAATTTCAATATTCAGTTGTTGTTTTTGTTTTTCAATTTCCTTCCATATTGTTAAGACTTTTCTTCACCAAACATGGCATCAACATTATTCAACACAACAGAAAACAAGAGTGTAGACCGTCACCGGGAAAAAGACGTTCTTTTCGATTGAAAGTAAATGGGCTAAAGTACTGCAAGCAAAATGACACATCGGAGGAAAGAATAGGAACTGTGCCCCCTCGGTGAAGATTTGTCCCCATAACCACACCCCCATAGGGTAAGTTTGTCCCATTTATTGTAACATACTCGTGATGGTACACCTACATACCAAATTTCGTTTCTTTAGCGTCAGTGGTTTGAAAAAATTGGTTTTTCGTCGGCCATTTTGGATTAAAGATGGCGACTTTTTTTTAATTTTCTTCTTATATTGCCGTGATGTACTCGTGATGGTACACCTTCATACCACATTTCATTTCTCTAGCTCGTACGGTATTGAAAATGATTTTGGCGGCCATTTTGAATCCAAGATGGCGACTTTTTCAAAATGTTGAAATATTTTTCCTAAACTACTCTCGAAATATACAAAATTTCGTATCTCTAGCTCAAACGATGTTGAAAATGAATTTTGGGGGTCCGCCATTTTGGATCCAAGATGACGTCTTTGGAGACATTTTGTAATATTTTAGTAACTTCGTAGTGATGATTTACCTTCATACCAAATTCGTTTCTCTAGCTCCATCCGTTTAGACTTTTTAGTGGGTTACCAAAACCTTGGTCTTTTTAGGTGCGACATACTAGTCCTTGCAGATTGATTTTTTTTTTTTTCAGTCACAAGAACGAATGCTGTGAGTGTTTTCGTTCCTAAGCACCCAGCTGTCATTGCTACTAATCTATTTGATACAAATTAATGTTTGTGAGTCTGACACGCTGTCAAAGGACCGTCGGAGTTTTCTTAATATTAGGTAAAATCCCATCGCTCACTTGTTTAACTTATACAAGGAGTAACGTAATATACAGCGACCTGGCCTAACCCGAACATAGGTGACCCGGAGACCCAGTCCGAAAATTGACCCGGTCTGAGAAATATCATCAACAGGGAATTTCGGAATCGCATTTTTCGTGCTCTGGGGGTAAAAATCCCGGTCCTGGCCACACCTGAAAGAAACGCTATTCAACGTAAGGAAATAATTAAGAACTCGGATTTGTGCTCGGGTTTACCGGGTCAGGCCGGGTCCTAAACCTAGGCCCGGTGACCCGGTTCAAAACTTGACTCGTTTCAGCTCTGTTCCGTACTACTACACTCCGTGAGGTCTGACATTCATCGACGGACATGAGTACTATTGTTGATCCCTCCATCGTTGACCGAAAGCCTACTTTGGATCAAATTACATTAACATTTGACACTATGACTGATGAACTGGTTTCTTGAATCATGTTTTTGGCTGTTTCGAGCAGGCGGTCAAGACCGGATCTAACTAATTTACTAATTAACTCTATGGCTTGTAGTGTTGCCGACGAGACGAGATTTAGGTTGTGTCTTCTCGAAAATATCTTGTCCAGAGAATGTTTCGTCTCGAAAAGATGTATACTTTGCATTACGAGAGCTCTGTCTCGTCTCGTTTTCTATAGTCATTTTCTCTGTCTCGTCTCGTCTCGTGGCAACACTAATGACTTGTGGACTCGCAAGCTCACAAGCGTTCCTTGGCAACATCAAGACAGTTTTCATCATAAACGTCTACTTCTCGAAGTTCTCTTCGAATATTGTCCTCCGAGCGACGTCTCGGTCTTTCCAACGGCCTTTTCCCTCCGGCTTCATTGATATGTAATTATCGTTTTTCTCCCATTCGAGTTCCTGCCCATTGTGATATCATTATTCTTATAATTTCGGCTGCATCATGTAGAGTTCTTCATTAAGCAGTCTCCTCCATTCTCCGGTCATCTTATCACGTTTCGTCCTGTATATCTTTCTCAAAAACCTTATTTTCAAACACACGCAATTTATGCTCATTTACCAGAGTCGTACTCCAACTTTCGCAACCTAAAAGTATTATCGACAAACTAACAGTTCTGTATATTTTCAGTTTCAATTTCCTTCATATTAACCGCAAGGCTAGGTGTTTCTGGACTAAGTTACCCGATACTAAACGACATTTTATTTCTTCCGTGACCTTGTCAAGTTTTATTTGAAATCAGTATCGAATTTAGATTCGATGATGCCATCTTCTGACACTTTACAAATTCGTAAGCCACTTTCTATAAATTTGTAGATTTATTTTGAACGGAGAGAGCTAAACTTGCCTCAAAGGACCTTCCGCTAGAAGCAGAAAAAATATAATAATGCTTAAAACGTGTACTGTTTTCTCCGGCTTCTTATAGCAAACAACAGTACCATATTCAGCATAAAACCCGACTACATTGTAGGCAAGGCTTAAAAGAATCACTTCTGCATCAGAAAACTGTTAAAGTGGGTTTCATGAAGAAAGCAATAATTTGCAAAGAAGCCGTTTTACGTTTTCTTTTTTCCCCTGATTTATTTCTTTTAAAGATTTTTTTCCTGCCATTCCCGGCATTGTTCTGAAGTTAAGAGAGATCTATCTTGTATCATGAGGAAAAGTATAATAACTTTTAAAATACCTTCGTAAGGTGTTTTATGGCCCTTTTCCTATCTGTCTTATTTTGTTTCTCTCTCTCTTGTTTTTTCTCACAATCAAATTTGTACTGGAAAGTGTGTGTGTGTAACAGTGTTCTTGTCTTGTCTGGGATTTTGTTAAAATGAAAGTCGTTCAATTTGGAGTTTTCCATGACAGGAAGAAAGTATTAACTGTAGTGTTCATACATGCATTAATGAGAGTTGCAGTTTCTCTATGCACCTCTCTCTCTCTCTCCCCCTCTCTCTCTCTCTCTCTCTCTCTCTCCTAAAGTAAGCCACGAATAATAGAGGCCATACTATCTGCATTGAAGTGAAGTTTCCTAGTCAGGGTTAGTACTACTTGCCTTTTATTAAAATTTAAAAATCCCTTTCGGTAGGCCTACAGGCTGAGGTAGATTTCGAAGTTTCGCTGGGAGCCGGGGCTCGCCCCCCAACTTCAGTGCTTTTGAGAGGATGCGCCTCCTTTATCTTAACCAAAATCTCCCTGCAGCACTACACCACCACGGAGTACATCTTCACCCTCCCACGGTTGGCTGCGCCCCCAAAGGGAAGATTTGCCCCATTTATTGTAACCTACTCTTGGTCATACACCTTCAAAGAAAATTTCGTTTCTCTACCTTCAATGATTTGGAAATTGGGTTTTTGGGCGGCCATTTTGGATCCAAGTTGACGACTTTTTGAAAGTTTTCTTATTTTGTCGTGACCTACTTGTGATAGTACAACTTCAAGTAAAATTTCATTTATCCAGCTCAAACGGTGTGCAAAATGGGATTTTGGGCGGTCATTTTGGATCCAAGATGGCAACTTTTCCCAAATGTTGTGATATTTCCCTAAGCTACTCGTTATAATGCACCTTTATGCCAAATTTCGTATCTCTAGCTCAAACGGTGTGGAAAATGGATTTTTAGGTCCGCCATTTTGGATCCAAGATGACGTCTTTGAACTCATTAGGTAACATTTTCATAATCAAAAAGTGATGTTGTACCTTTCTGCCAAATTTGATTTCAATAGCCCCAGCGGTTTAGGCTGTGTATTCTATACAACAATGGGTTCGGCGGCCATTTTGGATCCAAGATGGCGACCGATTTTGCTCATTAACGAACTTAACTGAGCTATTAAGCCTAGAAAGAGCATATAAAAATTTGGTTCAAATATCTTCAAAATTATGGCCGCTAGCGTGTTAATATATAAATATATATATAAATATACACTTTCATATCGTACCGATCTCAATAGGTATATTTTCTTCGAAACCTACCTAAAAACGAGTTTCAGAATTGAGATACTTAAACTGATAGGTAAGGTCGCAAGTGATATTTAAAAATCCGATTAAAGTTCGCCTTAGTTTTTTATGTACAACGCGAAAAATATGTGACACCAAACTTGCATATTTTGTGCAAAGATACATTAGAACTTAGATATTTCGTGTGTCACATATATTTTTGTGTTATAGGGTAAGGGCACAACGGCTATGTGACCGGCGGTCACATCAATAAAATTAAAACAAAACCTACGCCACAGAAAATGTGTATTAAAAAATATGACCAGTTTTTGGGCAGCTTTAACTTGATAGTTAAGTCTTACCAGATATCGATAGCGACATTATATATCGGGGAAAAAATACAAGATATCTGGCTTCTTTGGTTAGCTTAGAAGATGGTGGAAATATTATTAGAGAGGTAAGAACAACGTTCTAAAATTTACAGTAAAACTTCGTAGCTTATTAATAGTTTATCCTCCAGCGTATCAAACTTTTTTTTTTTTTTACATAATTTATCAAATTCACAATGGCTAATTGTGTCCTCAAATCTTGCAACGTTAATTTAACTCATTTTCTGACGTCATGCAATGATAAAATTTTGCACTGTCGGGTGACAATACAATGTTCCATTGTTACTTTCATATAATAAATCACAGCCATATTCGATCCATGACTGGATGAGGCATCTCCCCGCAGGGAGGAGTTGGTCTACTGCTCCCACGCTGACCAGACGGGTTGGGAGAGGAGAGCCGAAACTCTCACTGTGATCGCCACTGTATTTTATTCACAGCAGCTCCCCAATTGTCCTCACGATGCTGGGTCAACACCGAAATTTTTGACCCCCCACCGGGAATCGAACCCGGGACCGCTCGCACTGAAGTCGAGCGTGCTACCGATTATTCTATGCAGAAGGCTCGTTACTTTCATATATTTATATATTTAAAAGCATATTTTATTATATTTTTATAAAAAATAAGAACTCCTTTATACTAAAATAAATACTAGCCCGCAACGATGTGGCATTTGATGGATTGCAGAATACTTTATGATTTTGGTGACAAAATCAGCTTATGAAAAAGTATCCGAACACCGAAATAACTCGAAACAAGTAATATATAAAAAAAACTTTTAAAAACATACTTTTCTTAAACAATTCGTACTAAAAATCGAAAAAAAATGTTTATGCATGACTAAAAAGAAAAGCATGAGGCGCGATAATTGAATAATTTATAAAGTGACTGTATATGAGAGCGCCCAGTATGCTTTTCATTTTATTCATGCATAAACATTTTTTCTTTAACTTTTAGTACGAATTGCTTAAGAAAAGTATGTTTTTAAAACGGTTTTCTCATTATTTTTTACTTTATATCATAAATGCTTTATATACGCAGTAGATATATTTAACAAGTATACTATTGTGGACAACCTTAGGTTTATAGAATTCACAAGCGTTCCTATTGTCAACCTGGGTCAACCTATTAATTAAAAATGTTTTAAAACATATTAATCTAAAATATAAATGCACTATTAAATAATTTTGTGCCAATGCATTAATAGGTGAGAAATGAAATATTTGTAAAACGAAACATCTGTCTGTTCTTCATGAACAACTATACAAAAATATTATTCAGTAAAACTTGAATAGCAACAAAATAAAACTCAAATAACTTCAGTTTTCCAAAATCTCTTTTGCTGAATCAAAAAACTTCTCTTGTAAAATTTCGTAAATGTAATTTACGGTTTTACGCCCTGCTGCTTTGCAAGCAACAATATAAATATAGTCTTATTTTAACACAAAAATGTCCCTAAATGATAATTATAGAGTATTTTTTAACTTATTTCCAATGGATATTTCTCTTTCTTTTGACAAGTGTCCGATAACTGGTACATACTTGGTTGACCATTAGTTGTGAGTGGACGACAACTGGGACTAAAAAGAATCTTAACATGTAAGTAAAGGAATACAGTAAAGAATATTAGGCCAAAAGGAAATTTGGAAACAAAATAAGTGAACTAGACGTTAATTGGCCGATCAATGGTGCACTTACTCTACATAAATGATGAATTAAAGTTTTCTTTTTTTTTTAATTTTCAAATATCACTTGTATCCTTCTGCTTTGAAGCATCCTAATTAATCTTTTTTTTTTTTAATGTATGTGCTCAGCACTAGTCTATAACGCGCTGCATGCTTTTCTTTTTGGTCATGCATAAACAAAATTAAATGTTACTTTGTTAGTATGAATTGTTTTATTTTGGGCTTTTAAAGGAAAGTATGCTTCTAAAAAGTTTTTTTTTTACATTTATTACAGAGGAAAACGCTATACTTTAAGGAACCATTTCACCCTCGTCCCCCCGGTAACTTGGACCGTAAATATACTTAGCAAAAAAAGACAACATTCAATTGTTCAGATATATAATTTTAAGATAAGAAAAACACACGTCTTTGTTCATTCATACTTGTACTTAACGTAGGGTCTACATTCTCAACACCTATAATGAAGAATCGACATATATTCTCTCTTTTCTATTATTAAGACAACAACACTAACAATTGGAGTCAACAATGAAAGAGAACGCACTGTTGAAATTATCGATCAAGTTTAATGATAAAGTACTGACATGATCAACAGCGATCAGAAGTGAAAGCAAACTCACTTCTTAAGCTTTGGTAGAGAAACTAGTCCATCGTGAGAGTCCTCTGGTGGTTATGTCAAGAAGAAAGGAAGGTCAAGCGATTCACGAAAACGTCGTTTAGGGAAAAGAAAGATTTGTGTCTTTTTGTGAGAGCTATAACCAATGAAAACAAGTATTAAACATTGAGAGGTATGGAAAAGTCACAAATAAACTATTTTCTTTTTTATTTCTTTCTAAAAATAAAGATCTTAACGTTATACACGCAATGATCTTTGGCACTCATGGAATGCGCTATAAACAGGAGGGCACTCACTGTTGCCAGAACGTAACTGTCAATAGAGGTAATAGTAGTTCAGAAAAAACACGAAATTGATTGAAAGAAAAATTCAGAGACGTCGAGCAGCAGTCGGTAAAAATGACTTATTATTATTATTGGCGTTCTGCCTAAAAGCTGATCCTGGGGCAAAGGTTCTTCATCTCAATATTTATGTTATTTCGAAAACCCATTCCAAATATATCCAACTCCACAAGTGTAATCAGTTGGTAGAGCGTTCACTTCGCATTCGGCAGGTCCTAAGATTTTTCCAAAGTTTTCCTCAATTACACAAGCAAACTGTCGCTATAGTACATTCACCTTAGATCCTGGGGAACTTCTTCTCGCATCCTTTCCTTTCCCCCAACCTATCCTGGCCTGAACAGTAGATGGCTAACGATAATGATGGGTATTTCGACCAAAGCTAAGACCTAACCCAAAGGTCCCTGACCAAGGTGAAACAATGGTGGTTTGACATGGCCTTCCAGCGAATAAAGATGGCGTCCTAAGAACGAGACCTGCAGTTTAACATAGTCACCGGACTACTTGTGTCCGCAGTGGGAATCGAACCCGTGACCCTATGATTACGAGACAGGGAGCGTTACCACTCACCCAGATTGGAGATTTTAGACGCCTAAAGACCATGAATAAATTAAAATTCAAAATTGGAACTCGAATAATAAAATTTTTCTATTACGTTACTGTTGAATTCAAATTTATTTTAAGGCCTGTAGGCATCTAAGGCTCAGATCGGTATAGGGTGAAGGAGAGGTTTGTGGAAGGTACCATAACATTTGTCTGGTGTGGCTCAGAAAAAAAACTAAAAAAAACTTCAGTCAGGATGGTCGACCGCTGGGGTTGATCCCAGGACCTCCCGAATGCTAAGCCAATCACAGCTCGGTTTACATTATTGTTACTATAATTTCAATTCAATATCATCATCCCTTTGTTATTATTGCAACTTTTTGTTTTCGGCCACTTACTTGTGGGGCTCAATTTAAAAGACTGTCATGCTTTTCCTGTTATCAATATATAAGCTTGCAACCCTGAGTGAAAATGTTTTAAAGAAAAGCCGATGGGTGCGCCATCGGACTCTTCGGATTTGCCATAGCCTTGAAGGCAAGTGAGATTTCTCTGTTCATAAAATAGAAGAAAAAGGGAGGAGAAGGAAAGTGATGAAAAGAAATAGAAGGAAGCGTTTCAGGATCTTCCTCTTTTGTCTTCTTCTGAAGAAGGTAAAGTTCTTTTTTTTTTTTTTGCTCTTTAATCTTTCAACAAGAGCATTTCTCAAAAAGAAAACAAAAAAAAAATAGTTCCAATAGACTTTCAGCCTTGTATTGAACTATGTATAAACGCTCTGTGCGTGATTTCCTTAACCCTGTCATACTCTGTAGGGGGTTCTTCGATTTATGAAAAGAAAAAAAAAATACAGAATATGTCAGAAATAAAAAAAAAGAGATGTATTTTTAGTTCCGGCGTTGCATTGCTTGAACTGAATGTTAAATAAATATATTTACGTTTTGCTTTCCCTAAGGGCACGTGAAGGAGAACTTCAACCTACAGGATGCGTGTTTTTTTATATTTCCTTTTGTTAGTGAAACGCACAAAGGAATATAAAACAAAATCCCCATGGAAAAATTATACATGAATAAATTTCAGAAATAGGAGAGAGAGAGAAAAATAACTATCCCTATAAAGATGATAAATAAGTGTTAAACTCAGACGGGTGAGAAACTAACGTTAGATGCCTTAGAATCAAGGGGATTCTGGTTCGATAACTGATGGGAACACAAGCGGTTTGAAGACCACTTTAAACTGTAGGTCCTGTCCTAAAGATGTCATATTTTTCGACGGAAGGCAGTGACAAAGTACCATTGCTTCACCTTGCCCAGGAATTTTCAGAGCTGCCGCAGGACAGAACACCCATCATCATCATCACATTCAACATACAGGACTGAGAACAACAGTAACAAAGAAAAAGAAAGTACCAAAATTATTATTA
>JAGDQP010012243.1:18881-46602 GCA_022664845.1 Lepisma saccharinum
AAAATTTTGGATTGGATGTAAATAATTCAGAATATATACAACTTCATTTTTATTTATGACCTTTACGCATCTTTATCTCAAACCGGTGTAGGGTAGGGGGAAAAGGAGAGAAGGTAGCGGCCAGGGTACCATCTCGGTATTCGCCTGGTGACATTGAGGGCGAAACCCTGGATAATCTACCATCAAATACTCTCACAATGACATGAAAGTGCCTCTGAAAATAAGCTTGCTGAAAAAAGCGTGGCAATCGACCAAACCTTGCTAGTGTTCCTTTGCGACTAATGTATCCATGCAGAGGAACGAAAAATCAAAGCTACAAGTACAATGATATCCAGACTCTACTAAGTTCATCCCACATATCTACTCCCAGTTTTACATAAACTTGAATAGAGACAGAAGTTATTGATGCCGAATTGGATTACTAAAATAAGATTGGTTCAAGCAGGCTTATGTCCTGATATTAGAGGTTCAGTAGAAAATGGGTACATGCCATAACCCAAAGAAAACTGATTATTTACTACGTTGAAACCGCTTATGTCATCAAGCGTCTCCTTCCGTAGTGACTGTGCTTATTTTATTCATTCTAGTACCAAAAATGGTAGGAACAGTAATTACAGGATGAGATACAAGACGGCAAAAACTCTCTGTTTGACGTGAAAAGTCAGTTTTATTGGGATGTGGCGTGTTCCCTTTCCCAGTAACCCCCTCATTTTTTTTTTCAAATATTAAGCCTACTGTATACTGTTGTATGCTTTACGCAATACAGTTTCATTTGTGAGCAATATACGCCATAAGATGAGGGGCTCCATAGTCTAGTTGTTAGAGCGTTGGACTCATGTCCGAATGGTCCTGGGTTCAATTCCCGGCTGGAGTCCCACTTTTCAGAGTCCACACAGTGTCGTGAGGAAAACTTGGGGAGTCACGTGAATAAAGACGTGACGACCACTTGGTCTAGAAAGTCCCTAATAAGTCTGTTTGTAGCTAGGTGACGCGTAGCGCTGATCACACTGAGGTGGAAACAATACCACCAAACGCGGACAGATGGCGTTGGGGCAGGCTCAGGGCCTATCGGTCTGTAACACCGGTGATTATTTGTTATTGTACGCTATAAGATAATGGGCACTTCAGAAGGATCTTCTACTTGCTGGCAATGCTGTAGATATACAACACGACATAAACTACACAACCGTAGAGACGCAAGGACAAGAAAGGATGACTTGAAAGCCTAAGAAATGAAGAACCAGAAGTCTTCATGCAGATAAACAGGTAATAAAAACCATTGTAATATACGTAGTAAAAAATAATAATTAATTAAAACAAGTAAAAACTACATTACAAAGACAGAGAAACAACTCTACATGCCACAAGCTGGTGTCCTCTCATGGCCGGAACGAAATGTAAAGGGGAGGAATGACAAAATAGGAGGAACAGTACTCCAAGAACAACGTAGAAAGAAAATATGGGAAAAGGACACAAGGCTAAATGTGTTTTAAAAACAATACAAAACCAGAAACAGTATAGATGAAAATAAAACCTGCATACCATTGTTGGGACAGAACCATATAAAGAGACAGAACCACTAACCAGAACAGACCAAACATAACAACAATGGAAAAGTAAAGAAAACAATTTCTTCAAAAATATAACCGTTCCAGAGCACACAAATATAGGAAAAGACGTGAACAAAATAACAAATGAGGAAAAGGTGTGTAGTCCAAAAAATTATGAAAAGGCACATAAACAAAAAACAAATTAGGAAAAGGCATATAGACAAGAAAATAGGAAAAGACATCTAATCAAAAACTAATTAGGACAAGGTATGTGGACAAAATTAAATTAGGAAAGAAAAGACATGTAGACAAAAACAAATTAGGGAAAGGTATGAAGACGAAAACATGAGAAATATGAACAACTGAAGCAGAATGTCAAAATAACCGCGAAAAGTGAAAAAGTGACCTCAAAGACAGGAGCTATATAAAAATGAATGAAGAATAGGAACTACGAACAAGACCAGGGTTGGATGGAAAACAAGAATAGTTAAACGAATGCAGAGGATTGTAATTCGCTGAACATGCAGTTTGTAAGGAAACTTCCAGCGAAAAAGTACAGCAAGACTGAGAAATAGACAATTCTTCACCTGGAAGCAGATAGACAGGAAGAAATATACAGTAATAACAATAATAATAAAGACATCTTGACAACTTTTAGTTTATTCCGGTGCAGGTTTCTCCGAAAATAATTAGCTATAATTTGTTTCCATACTGTTTGAGCATTGTATTTAAACATAATAGAACTATTTGTTTGTAACTTCCTCACCGGAAGGCATTTGTGAACAAATCCAAACAAACAAACAATCGCGATGCACCAGAACACGACCCTGTGGGACGCCACAATGATTGTTGGAGAATGTTTTACAATGCATCTTCCCAACTCATCTCTAGGAATGAAATAAGTAAGTAAGAAAGAAAAAAAATAACAATAAAATTGAGTTTTGTCTTCGCAATAATAGAATAATAGTAATAACAATACGTCATAACAAGACTATATAGGCTTTGAACAATATAGTCGTTTGTAGATTTTTATTACTCTCAATAGAAAATAGGTCGCATGCTTCCTGAACGTTTCAGTTTTATATTGGCCTTGTTTAATTTTTCGATTACGATAATAAAAAAAAAAAAAGGCAGAACAAAAATATAAAGAGAAAATATGTTGCACGTTGCCTTTCTTTACTCTATTGTTCCAGCGTTAAAATTTCCACGTGTTCAAGCATCCTCCTTTCTATATGGGAAAGAATGGTGGTAGTAAGGACTTCCGGTGTTGGTTTTTCAGGCGGCAATTTCCTTCCAGATTGTCACACTATAAAAAGAAACCTACATTTTGTCGTTTCTTCCTCTGGTAAAGACTTCCCAGAGCTTACGGCAAAGCTCAATATAAAGTGAAAGCCCAGAAACTTACTAAAAGAGATTTGTTGCTTCTTGCAGACACTTTATTTTTACTCTTGGGATATTTTTTTCTCTTCATATGTTTACATAGCTACTACTGTTGACGTGTGTAGATACGTGAAATATTTCGACTTCCTTCTCAAACTGTATGTACGTCTTACTAGTTATACGTTATTGCGGAAGCCGGAAGCATAAAAGTGCAACATATGATACCTGTTTATGTTATTATTATATCCTTACCTGGGAGCTACCTCCAACCTTTATGTACAGAGTTTTAAGTTCAACCACTGTAGTCAAAGTAGTCACTTTAAGTCTATGCGTTTTCTAATACGTTGGTCGTTCAGCTGATAAAATCGTCGCTTTCAAAGCTTAAGGGTGTAAGTTATATGGAAATCTATTACACTTTCACCCTTCTGTCTTCAACGCGACGATATTAACGATATTGAGAAGAGTCAAAATCGATATATCGATTATTAATATTGTACAATATTAGATTCTCAATGATTTTTCGAATGAATGAAAAATCAATGTTTGATATTTCAATATTTCATGTATCGATAATTCTTCGATTCGATAGCGATATTGCTACCTGATACCGTATTTCGAAAATAACACAGCTCTAACTTTGATTACAAAGCAAATAGGCCTATATAACCAGGGATTCAATACCCGTAGTATAAAAAAGCGTTACATTTCAAGTTTTATCAAAACCCTTAACAGAGCGCGCGTAGCTCAGTTGCTAGTGTATTGGCTTAGCAATCGGAAGATTCTGGGAACGATACCAGCGGCAGCATATTCTGACTGAGGTTTTCCCTGTCATACCAGGCAAATGCCGGGATAGTAAATACTAACTAGGTCCTGACCGATTACCTTCTAAACAACCTTTCCCCCTATCTCAGGCTGAGCCTGAAATGTCAGAAGGCCATAAATATATTCAAATTCAAACCATAACTTCACGTAGTTCAGGATATCTCCCTTAGATGGAAGCACTTTTGTTCTACCAATATATTGCTGAATCTCTTTTGTTCAACACTAGGACAGGTCAATCTGAGTCTTAGATGCCTTAAGGCAATAAATAAAATTAAAATTCAAACTAGGACAGGTTACGCAGAATCGGGTCCTGGTCATGCAAGTTATTCTCAGTCCTACCATGTAACTGTCGAGATGATGCCACCAACTAACTGACCAAAATAATTTGAATGCTGTCACTACTTTTTTTTTTTTTTTTTTTTTTAGATATGAAATTCAACAAGACCTCGGGGCAGCCTATAGCTTAGCGCACTCGCTTTCTGTGCGCGTGATCACGTTTTCAATTCCCGCCAGGACCTCTTGATTGGAGTGCTTCGAAGCCCATTTTACAGAAAACAGTACGTCCTATCCTTAAGAGCTCAGTAGCTCGGTTAGGACGTTAATAATAAATAATTCAGTGAATCAAATCCAACAATTTAGTACTCAAGTCATTTATTTAAGTGTTAAACAAAACTAGTATCGTTCATATAAGTGTCGTTCATATCAAGTTTACTTATAGAATTGTACGTTGCACAAATTCTCCATGTAGGTGACTTCCTCAATCATATTTAATTTTGGCTTCATCGTCATCATTATCGTACAACCGAAATTGACAGGCCCTTTAAGATGCGTTCAGTCTTCTCCATTTATCTTAATCTTCCGCTTTCCTTGTTGTTTCAGTGCAGAATTTATCATCCTTAATACTGTCGAAGAGTTGTATTTTTCTTCTTCCTCTTTTGTCCCAACCATTCTCTTTTCTATTGCCCTCAGTATTGTTCGTATCTCGTGTACTCCGTTGAGCACTTCCTTATTCAATATTTATTGTGCAGTTGATTTTCACCATTCTTCTCAAAAAGTCTAAATTTCGAAGGCTTCCGATTTACTTCTTTAATTTTTCCTAGAACTAACATTTCAGTTCTTTATAACGCAATACTCTGTACAAAACATCCATGAAAGATCACAAAACGTCCAGAAAAGGTTAAAATAAAGTTTAAAATTATCTACAAAGAGCAATTTCTTCGATTTCTTTGTATAATCTGAGAGATCGTTTATAAATAAAATGATTAGGATCCAAAGTAGAACCCTGTGGTACACCTTTAATAAGTGGGTATATTTATACATTTGTATCCTATAGAGACAAATTGGCTTCTGTTTTCTATGTATGACGCAAGAAAGTCTGCATATTTGCAGATTAAAATTAAATTGATCAGACTTTTGTAACGTAGTATCGTGATTTATCTTATCAAAAGCCTTAGAAAAATCTATGTAAACAACCATCAACTTCTCCTCTTCTGTCCAATGGAGCAATGAAATTCGCTATTAGATTCCTTACAGTAGGCCTTCCCTTAATAAAGCCATGTTGCAATTACTTTTCTGATATGATTGACTATCTGTTGATATTTCTGTCGGGTTATAGCATAGAGATAATGCCCGATGCCTTCCTCATTCCAATGCTCGCAGAGAGCGTTATCCATCATGTTTTTGGATGACAGGGCATAGTTGCCAACACTAGTCATTAAGACTACAGTAGAAAGTAAATGCGCATTGCTAACATTTGCTTCATCGACTGAAAAAAAAAAAATTAAGAATATATCTCTTTTGATTGAGCCTGACTTGATTGTTCCTAAGGTTAATGTAAAGCAACGATCTCCAACAAAAGATGGCAGCACTACCTCCGTATACAGGGTGTCCCATTTTAACCCAACCAACGGAATATTGCAAAACTGAAATATATATAAATATTAGTGGATTGAATAAGGCTGTGATTTATTATATATATATATATATATATATATATATATATCCCAACCCGTCTGGTCAGCGTGGGAGCAGTAGACCAATTCCTCCCTTCGGGGAGAGGCCTCATCCACTAGTGGATTGAATATGGCTGTGATTTATTTATTTATATATATATATATATACGCATATATATATATATATATATGAAGTGTGTAGTGGAACATGTACCGACAGAAGGGAGGCGGGGCAACCTTCCATGTGCAATGGAATTATGCTACATGCCGATCCAGTACATCCATCAGTGTTGCCAACACGGTATAAGGTTTAATTTTTTCAAATGACACTACGTTGTATTATTGAGTATTTTGTTTTCTCTAGTGATGATAGACAACTACGTAAAGCACACACCGCAGAGTTGCAAACTTTGGATAAGAAAGAAAAGTTTTCGCTATCTTATACAAACTACATAATTCCCTAGGATATTTCATACATAGTTTGCAACACTGCACTATGTGCTTTACGTATGTTATTTATCATCACTAGAGAATGCAAAATACCCAATAACACAACGTAGTACCATTTGAAAATTTTGTACCTTATACCGGGTTGGCAATACTGGCAACCTAGTGATATCATGTTTCACTACTGATATCCACCATGTTGTTACAAACAAATTTCCGTAAACGAAATTTTCATTCAATACATTGTATCTGATTTAATGAGAATTATTCATTTTCTTCCCATTGTTGGCGTTGACTTTGGGCTTCAAGTTGGAAACACTGTTTCTCCAAAACGAAGCGGGATTCGACCCATGTTCATAGGAACTTTTTTTTGTTTTTCATGACTCATACTATCACCTCCGAAAATATTGCACCTGCATCCCATTTGAAAAATATATTGGTATGTGTTGAGGTGGCAACACTGTGCATGTGACGTCATTACACATGGAAGTCTGTCCACCCTCTGTCGGCACATATTCCACTGCACATTTTTTAAATATTTTCTTGTAGTGTTTTGCAATATTCCAGTGGTGGGATTAAAATGGAACGTCCTGTATGTCTAACATTTTTTTTTCGTTCTACGAGATTGCAACACTGCTCCTTCAAATTCAAGTTTAGAGAGTTCTATCTTTCAGAGAAGAAAGTTCATAACCAATTCAAGAGTTCAATCCTTGACGAACTTTTATTTTCTTGATTGGTTGTTGTTGAAAGAGCTTCATTGTTACAGGAGTGGATATTCACAGCAAAAATCAAGTGTTTTCAACAATGAATAAAAATGAAAATAAAATAAATCGACACTGATCGAACTCTTGAATTGGTTATGAACTTTCTTCCTTGAAAGTTTGAACTCTCTAGACCTGAATTTGTAGGAGCAGCATTGAAATTTCGTGTAACTGTAAAAATACATTTAGACATATACGAAGGTAGTGCTGCCATCTATGGTTAGAGATTGTTACTTTACACTAGCTTCAAAAGGAAAGTGTTAAGAGAACTAGAGCCATTTTTATAGATCTCAACCTGATACCGGATTGGACAAAAGCTGTTGAAACAAATCTGTACAAAGACAGGCCTGAATAGAATTCGTACAATTGAACATTTGTGTAATAAATTCATAACAAGATTCACTGGCGTGACAAACTAAAAATTCCTGAGCCTGCCCCAACGCCATCTGTCCGCGGTTGGTAGAACTGCGTTCACCTGAGTGACGGCTGTATGGTCAGCACTGCACGCCACCTCACCACGAACAAGCGTATCAGGAACTTTCTAGACCGAGTATGACCGTAACGTCGTTATTGACGTGACTCCCCAGTTTTCCTCACGACGCTGGGTGGACGCCGAAAAGTGGGACTCCAGCCGGGGATTGAACCCGGGACCACGCGAACATGAGTCCAACGCTCTAACCACTAGACTATGGAGCCCCATAGACAACGCCTTAACTCCTAAACCATAATTCACACCTGTTGACTGCCTCTGAGTAACAATACGTATATTCAAATATAAAGGTAAAAAACAGATTTTATCGTTCCCAGAACCTTCCTATTGTTAAGCCAACGCTATACCAACTGAGCTACGAACACTTGGTAAACTCTCACTGTTCACTAGCTGCGAGCTACATATCCCCCATGGTTCAGCTGATAACGTCGGGATTTCTGATCGGCAATGGGGAGTAACGCAGGTTCGAACTCCACGGTCGACCCATCCTAACTGAATTTCTTCAGGGTTTACATCAATTTCACCAGGTGAATGCCAGAATGATACCTTACGTAAGGCTCTGGCCACTACCTCCCTCTTATCCTATCTCAGCCTAAGCCAAATTTACCTAAATACCATAAATTCAAGTCAATTTAATAGGCTATGTCTGAAGCGATTATACGTACTACTTACAAACAAGATTTCAAATTAGCCGAACTTTGTAATCGTTCCTGTAGATGGCAGTGCCGTCAAATTAGTAAAATAACAATGCAATGCTCATCTGTGTAGTTCTAATTGCTAACTACAGAACATTGAATATTTCTTTCCTTTTAAGAAGAAAAAAATATTACTGATGTTTTAATTATTATGAAGACCATTAATGTAAATTATAAGAGAGATGGTAAGTTTCGCTTTGTTGATGAAGAAACATAATTATTAACGTCGACATTAGTGAACAAGTTTAACAAGCACAACATTTATTGATACTTGGAAACGGCATGCAATTCCACAAAGGGAGGAGGTTAATATCGTCAGCGACGTTCTCCACATGTGGAATAATTTTCAGAATGGCCATTTTCCCTCTAAAAAAAAAAAAAAAAAAAATGCATGCTTGACGAACCAGAAAATTGCATCCACTATTAAATCTTTATTGGCAACGGGCTTAGAAGCACTTTAGTGATATTATTTAAACTGTAATATATAAAGGACATTGTTACATTCATTACTTCAGTAATTAAAAATGTGTAACTTAATGGAAGACAATATGATACGGCGCTCTGTTACATAATCATTGCTACGAAATGAAGTCTTTTAAGATAATTAGAAAGTGTATCGTTCACTGCTAAATAAAGAAAACTAATCTTTTTCTTTTTTTTTAAAGATTTTTATGTATTTTCACTGTGGATAAGAGGTTGCGCTCATCACCTTGGATCAAAAAGTTACTGGGTTTAGATATGATCGGTTAAAAAAATATACTTTGAACTTGAATTCCTTTATAACCTTTAGGCATCTGTGGCTCAAGTGGGGATAGGGTAGGATGTGGGGAGGAGTCGGCCAGGGCCTAAGTTGAAGCAGTGTTTCTTTCAAGGAAAATGTTCTGAGGAGTATTTTTAATCTTTAGAGGGAGTGAAAGAACAGGGAGGGTGTAATGTTGTAGTGGGAGCTACACACTACGGTGGATTCCAACATGAGGCCTCATGGCAGTGTTGTCAGGTGCAGGAAAAATTTCCGGAAAACAGGAAATTTTGGACCACATGAAGGGTAAAAGAAAAAATCGGGAAATTTTGTAGAGTATTTTTTTGTTTTAATTTTCAGTAATTTTAAGTGTACTTTACAGGCGGGAATTTTTTTTTTACAAAATATCGGGATTTTTTAGTGTTTTGAGGGAAATATTGCAACGGGAACCTGGCAACTCTGCCTCATAGCCTCCTCAAGAAAAAAGTAGTAAAAAATTTTAACCACATAGGAAAGAATTGGAGAAGTAGTTGGATTATGTTGATACTATATTGGTTAACACATTAATATTCCATTTTTGTACATTAATATTATTATTCATAAGAAAAAGTAGGGAAATATTTAAGTATTAAAATACTATAGCATTCGTTGTGATTACCACAGAAATGAATGACATATTCTTGAAATTGCAATAAACTACAAAATATTAGTAAATAACAATTATGAGAATCCCTATACAAATAAAGGGACAAGAATGACTTTTTCTAGGATTGGATAGTTCCTTTCTTTCGAAAAAATCATTACGTCGACTTATGATCCTGCAAATTGAAACTTTTTTTTTTCATTTTCGAGAGAATCACAAATCACGTCTGCAAAATGTTAGTTTCAGAAAAAAAATCATCTTGAAATTGTATCAAAGGGGATTTTTTTTTTTTACTTATTTGCGAGTGACATAGGCTAAAATTTTACAAATTGGACATTTCCAAGGTTTCTTGATCGCTTTAATACACAGTTTGTATTTCTAGTAGAACAATGAATGAGCCTTCGTTGTTACAATATTTGTTATTTTAAATTAGGGAGTCATTCACCAAGTTTGGGGGTAATATTGCCCAGGGTCGTATCTGAAAGAAACACAGATTTAAACGTATAATCCTGGTCTGGCTGAGATCAAACCCTTGGAAAACTTCAGTCAGGATGTGGCTGAGATAAGACGTCATTTCTGGAGATACTGTTCTTTTGCAAGTTAGGAAATCACCCTTAATCTTCTAACCACCCTTATTGGAACATCCTGTATGTCTAACTAATAGGAACTGGATATAGCTCTTCTACTCATTCACTTTATAGTTGCGGCTCAGCTGCATAAATTTTTAAAATTTTTACAGTGCATAAGCATAGCCTTCATAATAAATAAACTTAGCACGCTTCCCCATTTCTGTCTGCGCTAAAACTAGTGGGATTTTGTTCAGAGCACGTGAATTTGAATTTATCCGCTAGATAGCTCTGGCATAGACCCTTAGCTATACGTAGCGGATGAATTCAAAATCACGTGCTCTGAACAAAATCCCACTAGTTTTAGGTTTAGCGCAGACAGAAATGGGGATGCGTGCTAAGTCTATCTATTATGAGGTATTAAGAAAACTTTCCCGTAATTTTAGATTAGTTTTTTTTTTCGTTAATAAAGAAAACAGGATATTAAAAAAAAAACAATATATAAATTATGAAATTGTTGATATTACTCAGCGGCGTACCGTTACTTCACAAAACATGTGTCATGCAATTAAAAATACGTATATATACACACAATCCTTTTCTTAATTAAACGGTAAAGGCTTGCGAAATCATCCCAACAGTTAAAAATTCAAGGATGTACCATAGTACGTGTGTGTTTTGATGTGACGATGCAGTAATTACTTTGGATTAACCCAGTGAACTTTCGATATCTATCTATCTTTCTCTTGTTCGTGAAGTATAGTACAAAGCGTGTTGGCGTCCTTGGAAAGAGACTGGTCAAAGGTCAAATCATCTTCATTGGGCACAGTTTGGTATTGAAGAAAAAGAAAGGACTCAGCTTAGTCACCTCTCTCTCTCTCTCTCTCTCTCTCTCTCTCTCTCTCTCTCTCTCGCTTTCACACACACACACACACATATTGTAACTGATCATCTCCAGCTTTCTAGACGCCTGACAAGCACGAACAGACAAATTACAAATCACAATAAAGGATTGGTAATTCACAATTGAATTAACTGGTAGGATTACGTATGAGTGATAGTGGATTCATTCTTAAGGTCATTCCTCTTATCGAAATAGTGTGAATCTCCTACCATAGATGGCAAGAAAATCGTATATATGTACAATAATTTATACATAAAAAGGAAGTGTGGTTTCTATACAACAATGAGCTTTAAATTATCATATTGGAGTGCTCGATTCCATTATAAATCCAAAGTCAGAAAACAGAGAAGAGTTAACAGCGTTTTCCCCCCACTTCAAACCAAACTTTTAGTTCTAAATACATGTTTGTTTACAGTTATTAGCTGTGAGACCACTTCACTAATTTCTAACTTAATTCTTGAAAATAACGTTAAATTTATTTAAATGCTGTGCATAGTAAATAAGCATAGTTCAGTGTATGTGCATAGCTCAAGAGTTATGATAATGACTTTCCAACTTGTGAAGCTTTATATTAACTTCCTTGGCGACATTATGTACCGGTATATGAGTCGAAAGTTAGTTTTTTTTAAGGCTCAGGCTGGAATAGGGTAGGGGGAAAACATGCGAAAAGAGTCGTTCTGCTCTTATATTGAAGTTACTGTCCCGGATTTTCCCTGGTGTTACTAAAGACAAAATTCAGGATGATCGGCCTGTGGCAGATCCGTAGCCAGGGGGTGGGCACCCGGGCACGTGCCCCCTCTTTACGAGATGAAAATTAGTCCCGGTAAGATAGTTATAATCAAGGGTCTAATTGGCTCATGTGCACACGTTCTCTGATTACAACATACAGTTTGACCAAGACATATTCACATGGCAAATGCATGTTACAGAGTTTTCTAATATATCATTAGAAGTTATGAATGACTACTAAAACTCCAAAATAGATCAAGTGCACTATTAAGCACAGACGAGAATAAGGGCACAGAGACACAACTTATCTGTGCTATTGAACTCCCTTCGAATCGAAAGTGCAAAATTATTGTGCGCATGATCGTTAACAATGCTAATGACTCTCGACAGCAGATGATTAATTTGTCTACGGCACATGCGTCCAATGCAAAGCTGTTTCCCAATAGGCTTGTTATTAGCGATTTCTGCTGCATCCAAACAATATCTACTATTATTTTTTTCGGTTTCTTGTCTTATAATCAGGGATATAATGCAGCGTATTTTAGACATCAGCGTATACCCATCTAAAATGTATGAAGTACGCATGTACCAGGTGTATGCATAAGTTTTTGCCAGTTTTTTTGTAAAGAAAACACGTAATTTTCAAGGGAAATTAATTTTGTTTTATTCAAAATATTGGCCATCGGCTTCTACACATTTCGCCCATCTTTCAGGTAATGGATGCATACCATGCCAGAAAAACTGCTTGTCTTTTGCGGCAAACCATTCGTCGAGCCATTTTCCAACGTCTTCGAAATTGCTGAAGTGCTGCTCTGCGAGCGCGTGCCCAATTGATGCGAAGAGGTGATAGTCAGATGGCGCCAGGTCTGGGGAGTACGGCGGGTGCGGAAGGATATCCCATCCAAGCGATTTCAAGGTGTCTTTCACTGGTTTTGCTGTGAGACGGCGCATTATCGTCTAACACAATCACTTTGCCATGTCTTCGGGCCCATTCCGGTCGTCTTTCGATCAATGTGTGATTTAAATTAATCATTTGTTGGCGATAGCGTTGTGCATTAACGGTTTTGCCGGGCTTCAAGAGTTCATAATACACAATACCGCTCTGGTCCCACCAGACACAAAGCACGGTCTTCTTGCCGAAGCGATTTGGCCTTGGTGTTGAAGAACTGGCTTCGCCAGGTGAAAGCCACGATTTTTTCCGCTTCGGGTTTTCAAAATAAATCCATTTTTCGTCACCTGTCACAATTCGATACAAAAAGGATTTTCTTTCGTGGCGTTGAAGCAGCATTTCACAAGTGATTTTGTGATTTTCCATTTGACGTTCATTCAAATCGTGTGGGATCCATTTACCCAGTTTATTGATCTTCCCCATTGCTCGTAAACGTCTGCTGATTGTTTCTTGTGACACATTTAATGCTTTTGCCAATTGCTGTTGAGTTTGAGTTGGGTCATCCTCCAATAACACCTGCAATTGCTCGTTTTCGCACTTTTGTGGTCTACCAGAGGGCGCACTGTCTTTCACATTGAAATCACCACTTTTAAATTGTCTCACATGTTCTAATCGATGGGGCGTGTTCACCATATCTTTCTACCAGCACACGATGACTTTCAACAGCCTTTTTCTTTTGATTAAATAAGAAAAGCTATGCGTGCCGCAAATGTTCTTTTTCAGGCACAAACTTCGACATGATCACTGAACGATAAAACAAAGACGCTAGTGTTTGGCGGACTCAACTTGTGTGTGTTTGTAGTTTAATGTCAGACGAACAAAATGACGTATGTGTCAAATGAATACGTTGCGTACTTTTCGCTGGCGCCATCTCTTAGGTAAACCGGAAACTACTTATGCATACACCTGGTATATGTGATAGTAAACGAAAGGTTTTGTTACAACGACCGAAGCGTATACCCACCTAAAACTTTAGCATAGCTTTTCAGAAGCTAAGATTTCGAGTATAGACAATAGAAGCTGAAAAAGTACAATGAACAAGAATCACTGTAGACAATTTTCGCCTTCTGGAAGGAACTGCTACGTTTCGTTTTCGTGATAATAGAGGACAAATAGATCATCTACACAAATAGAGAAATATTCAAAAATGGTAAAAGACTTGCTCAGTATATACCCTTGGATATTCTCTTTACAAAATTCCGCGAGAATCGGTTATGGAGTTTGCGATAATAGTACCAGTCATTTGTACATAGATGAAACCCAAGTATTATCAACAGAATCGATTCTTTGAGTCGAGAATATGAGCATAGTGCGGCGGCTCCTTTGGACACGAGTTACTACTGTCTGTCCATCGATAATCCTCTACCCCGATCTTGACATTGAACTATACCTGAATTCAAATAGTGAAATCAGTGACAGTTTAAAATTTTATTTGTTATCGAGGTATTGGGAATGTAAAAATTATCCAAGTGAAACTGTCGAAGATTATTTTCGATGCGTTATGTATTTTCCATATCTTTATCATCTTGTCAGTGAACATAAACCATTGCTTGACAAACATCAGGCGGAATGTCCCAAATTGAGTTACCTTGTGCGAAACAATATTGTTGAAGAAGGATGCAGACTTCTTAATTGCTCCTTCTGTAGACCTTTATAGCGATGATTTGCAAGAAAGAGTATTGTTTAGGCCGAATTTCAAAAATGTGACAAAACAAGTGCAAGGAACTGTCTC
The DNA here is from genome assembly GCA_022664845.1 of Lepisma saccharinum. Taxonomy (NCBI): domain Eukaryota; kingdom Metazoa; phylum Arthropoda; class Insecta; order Zygentoma; family Lepismatidae; genus Lepisma; species Lepisma saccharinum. The sequence continues at coordinate 33,241 of JAGDQP010012243.1, forward strand.
TAATGGAGTGTCCTTGCATTGCTGTTGACAGTCTAGTACACTGCTCAAAGGATTTATGTCCTAATTGTACACTCTATTGAAAATTCTCGTAACATTTCCCATTACATATCGTGCGCCTGCGCGTTATTTATCAAGTTTCTCACTTCAAATGTTATACTCGCTCTTCAATAACAGTCGAGAGATTGAATGGTTTTGACACGTAATTATGTTAATGTAAATGTTGAGGATGTTCTGAATTGAATTAGTGGACGTCAGCAAATTTCACCGTAAGCAATGCCACTACTACTAAAGTTTCCCATTCATCTCAAAATGTTTATTTTTTCTTCAGTATTCCGTAAGACAGTATTCCTGATTTCCAGCTATCCATCCGTTGATAGAATTGTTATAAAACGCCCTTAGTTATATTTTAGGGTTCTCATAAGAGTGGTGGTTTATTTATGCCTTCGTCGATACTCACGGAGTAGGCACATGTAAATTAGTGAACATGGAAAACAACTAATTAGTGGACATGTAGAATAATAATAATAATAAATACTTTCTCCAAAACTTAACTTTACAAATGCCTTCCCTTATGGAAAAGTTTTGCTTAAACGAAACTGTGTAAAATCCGTTCTTTGAATTTGGTTTAGACCTACTTGAACATTTCGCGTGATTCTTGGTTACTTCCAGTATATCCCTCCCCTCTCAACTCATTCCAAAGCAGGGATTCTGCTAGGATTTTAAGTTTGTTGGGGTGTAAAGCCAGAGTTAGGGATAATGGTGCAAGTAGAGTTTTGTGAATTGTCTATCGATTTTTAACAGTAAAAGTTTGAAAGTTGATGTGCTCGACGATTTGGAGAGGTGACATACCCATTGGCGGATGTGAGTCTAATCACTAATTCACTATGCCTTCGCTTTTACTTGTTTCACCAAGCCTGTCATAGAATAAGAGCCGGGAAGTTTACCTGTGCCCCTCTTTCGAAAATGCTGACTACGGGCCTGTCCGATGGTATCGAACCGAATCCAGGATCTTCCGAAAGGTAAGCCAACGCTTTACGAACGAAACTACTTATGCGTGGTAGTTTATTATTTTGTGGCAGTATTAGCAGGTTCCGTTCCACACACCAGGAGGCTGACAAATAATCATATTGAACTTGTCCAGTTTTTAGGTTCCTTAATAAGTAATGCTAACAATACGGGACCTATCTACTTTGCCCGTCCGTCTGTCCGAGTTAAAAAAAAATGTAGGCCTATACAGTAAATGTATGTCGCCTAGCACGACAGAAATGTTATTGTGGGTTGTATAGCGTGGCAGCTCTGTTGAAATGAAGTACCAGACCATAACCAAAGTTAATTGTTAACACTGTATTATTTCTCTTTCAAGGGACCCTCCGAGCCTTAACCATTGTTAGTAGAATCGCAGCGCTTACTTGAATTGTTTAAATCTTTCCTTATTCATTGAAAGAAGTTGTGTATTAAAACTCTAGTTTCTTTTTAAGAGTTGATCTAAATTTTTAAGAGATCAAGTTTTTAGGTATCGAATGGATTGATTTGGGGTTGTCCTATATTTTTTAATTTTATTTATGGCCTTTAGGCGTCTTAAGCTCAAGCCTGGATAGGGGAGGGAAAAGGATGTTGAAGGAGCCATCCCGGCATTTGCCTGGTGTGACTGAGAGAAAACCCTGGATAAACCTCAGTCAGGATAGTCGGCCGCTGGGGGTTGTCCTCTAAAGCAGCGTTCCACAAACAATTTTTAAGTGATGACTAGTTTTATCAGTTAGTAGGTTCAACGGTCCACCCTGCGCCTGTCCAAGGGCAGGCCTCGGGGACCACCTGTGGTCCGCGGACCACAGTTTGCGGAATGCTGCTCTAAAGTATTACATTTTGTTAATGAATGCCTGAACGTCTGTGAAACTTTTAGATTCGCATAAATAGTTTTTTTTATCCCTAAACGGAAATAGGATGTGTGTTGAATGCGTTGTGTACCGACCAGTGATTCTCTCAGACCCCCCCCCCCCCCCCCAACTGTGCGAGGGTGTCACCCACCAAATCCACGAAAGCACCTCCCAACTTTGAAATTTTAACATCGAAACATCGCTAAAATCAGTGCAAAATCCACCCTCCCAATTTTGACTTTAAACGCCCCCCACCCCACCCCAAGTGAAAATCCTGTTGTAATCCTTGTACTAACCAACTATTATGTCAAAAGACAAAATTAGGTTAGAGTTAAATGGTAGATTATGAAACCATTTTTAAAAAGATATTTTATAAATTACGGTAACCATACGTAACAATTTTTAGGTTATGCCACGTGTCCCGAAAAAGATATTAAAAGTTTTGAATTCATCAAAATAAAAAGTTTGATATAGTTTAACTTAATATGAACATTTGAGAAATTTTAACATACAATTGTTTTACTGTTTAGCAATACTGTGGCAGTAACGGATTATACATTGTAATTCAAAGATTATTTTGAGAAATATACAAATCGACGTATCTCCATCTCTTCTTAACGTTAAGAGGTAAGGAAAGGAGATGGAGTTACGACGATTTGACACCAAGTGGGGGCTTTCAAAATTAGGTACGCGTATATACATCTAAGGAAACGATGATCGAATTTTTGGATTTACATTTCTCTGGTTCTCATGCATTTGCTGTTTCGATTTATTTACTACAATTTTTGTTTATTTATTACATGCTAGAACTTCGAAATCCTGTCTCTCGAAACCCCCAAAACATCGAGAACACTAATTTATACTATAATTTATAATTATTCTATAAATTACATTAATAGTAAATACTTTGTTAAACAAAATGACGACAAATTTTTAATATAATCCTTTTTCAATTCCTCGATACAACACGCTGTTCACAATAGCAGTACTTCGGCAATACTTTCCGTTTCTCTTTTAATCCGCAAGAGGACACTAGTGAGCACACTGTAGGTGAAAATGAAAGACGGTAGGAAAATATCACTTGTGAAAGGTCTAATGCTAAGTAGTTTAACTTTTCTTTAGTTAAAGTGATTCACTTCAAACAATACTGAAACTTTACCTGTCATTTGTTTTTTTTTTAAAAAAAAAGCTTCCTCTTTTAGAATTCATGGTTGTTTTATTCTTTTCTTTTTTTGTCTCTGTGTACTCCATAACTGGTTCATTGAAACGAAGATGGTGCTTGCTTCTTTTATGTTGTGAATTAGGTCACAGACTATTGAAAAGATACATACTTCGTCATTTTCTTTCTCTTCTTCTTCTTTTTAAAATATTATTATTGTTATTTTAACCTCCCTTTTATCTTGGGTCTTTTAACTAGTTGACAGGTTGAAAAGAATATGTGTCTTTCCCGACCTCAATTACAACTTATACAAAAGAAGAATTTTTATAGAGAGAGAGACTATAAGGGTAACTTGTCAGGTGTAATTCAATAAACAAATACGAGATGGCGGTGTGAGTTATGATTAGTTTCTCTTGCTTGTTCGGTATTCTTTTTGATATTTATTCTATGTTATGTGATCCTATTTTCTTGTTTTCCTTGTGTTTGTTGGTACGTTTGTTGTTATTGTTGATTTTCATTCTTGATTTTGAATGAACCACGAGAAGATATAGTATTCTCGACATAAAACATGACTTGTACTAGATATGTAGTTAATTATAAAAGTATTAGGGCTGTTACCATAATTTAGATACTGGATAATCATCCAGAATTAGCACTTGATCTAAATTTAGAGAAAACAAAATAATTTGGATATTTCCTAATGCCACTTTGTATTATTTTCAATTAAATTGAATTGAATTTTATTTGTGGCCTATTTAGAGGTCCATGATTCAGCAACCTTAACTTACACGATCGTTTTAGATGTGTAATTCTAAATCTGGCTCTATGTGCATGGTCATGGGCTCAATTCCCGCTCGGTCCATTCAACGGAGTGATTCGAAGCCCACTTTACGAAAAACTGTTAGTTTTCTTCATTCGAGCGCTCCACGAGGCCATGCTAACTTAAGTTTTCCCAGGATATTCTTCAGTTTCGCCAGGCGAATATAGGATGGAATCAGGGATTCTGCCAGGATTTTCAGTTTTGGGGATGTAACTGTAAATTTTGGGGTGTAAGCAGAGTTCTGCAGGGTTTGTAACGATTATTAACAGTAAAACATTAAAAAAAATGTTTGTGTACTCGACGATTTGAAGGGGTAATACCCCCATTTGCGGGGTTGTGGTAAAATCCTTGATTCCTTCGTATATTCGCCTGGCGAAACTGAAGGAAATGTGAGTCGATCAGTGTCTGCAAGTTTCTGACCACTATCTTCTTCTTCCCTGCTCTCGGAAAATTATTTAACGTCATAAATACGCAGGTGACTTTTGACAGCTTGTCTGATCCATAAATGTAAGCAGAGTTTCTGCCAGTACACCCGATGGGGGATATTGCCCCCGAACTTTCGAACACACCCTACTTAATTTTTTTATGGTTAAAACATCGGTAAGAACACTGCACAACTCTATTTTAACCCCGCTATTTCCCTTAATTGGCTTAACCCCCCCCCCGAAACTACAAACCCTGGCAGAATCACTGAATGTAAGTTTGAGAAAAAGACACATTGAAAAGAAGCTAAAGCTGAATTCGGGTTTTATGCAACATCACCAGTCATTACCTCGCCTTAATTTTGTTTACTGCATACTCACAGGTGTAAGTCAATCAGTGCCGAATTACGTCACCCTAATTTTATTATTATTGTTATTTATAAACAAAAAGGGGGGAAAATAAACATATTTTATTATGACTTGGTAATAATTTACTTATAACAGGCAACCATAAACAATTAATTGTTAACCTTCCGGGAAGCAGAGGTCAAGGATTGTGATTCTTTTTTTCTTTAATTATTTTTGTTTTCTTATTTTCCTCATAATTTTTTTTCTTTTGTCAACTATTTCGTGTCAAGTTCTCGTCACTTACTGGTACTATATGCCCGTGGCGCCATCTATTGGTCGTCATTGAAAGGTACAAAAGAAATGGTCGTTTTTGGTAAGCAGAAATGGCAACGGAACACAGGAAGACAAACGAAAGATTAAGCTGTGTATCCTTTGGTTCATCGTGACCAATAAATCGCACTATTTCTCGTCACTTTACGTTCATTAATCAGAAATTCGTCCTTGCTTTCTAAAATAGTGTTAAACGCATTTCCGCTTTCTCTGAAGGAATTGGTAACACAACGGTATTGTTCCTAATGAATTTAATAAACATTTAGAGGTGATTCTGCTATGTAGGATTCGAGGAACGTCCCACAGTCAAAAGCAATATATTTAATAAATGAATCCGTATTTGTGACAGCTCTTTCAAGGTCAATTCTGCTCTCTCCATTCCTTTTTTATTGTTCTTTTATAGGCAAGGAAGAGAATGGAAAAGACCAGTTGGACACAGGAGATACGTAATCAAATGGAGGCAATGAAGAACAGAAAAGGAACAGGTTAGGACATTTGGTCTATAGTGCTAGATTACGGAAGGATACAATTTAATGTATTGTCAAGAGAAAAAGAGGAAGGAAACGGATGCAACTTCTTCCTCTTCCTCTTTGTACATCAAGAATACTTTCAATTGTATCTTTTAGTACATACTCTCTGCATTAACAATGTCCCAACGAGTTTCTTCTTCCGTTTCTTGATACCTCGGGTATTGTTCGTCCGTATTTTAATATCTTCAATTCAAACTTTATTACCAAACATTTTAAAACCGACTGATTAATTTAATATTTCCACATTTTGAAGGCATACGAGTTTCTTTCTTTATTCCATCGTAGGGTTGAAGAATCTGCTAGAATTTTGTCAATGTTTTCGGTTATTTTTTTTTACTGGTTTAAAATATAATTTTTCAGCACTGTGTATCTGCCATCATCTATACTGGCCTTTATTTGTTTTACACACTTATAATGCAAAACATTAAGGAAACTAATATTTTTTTACAGACCTTGTAATTTCCAGGCCTTTCCCGTGCAATTAAATATCAAAGTATACACAATAGTAAAAGATGAAATAATATTTTCAGGCTTACATGCAAGCCCTTTCTCACAGTTGCAAACACATGGAAGAGGGCACCAGGAAAGGGTATTTAAAATTCTGAGGAAAGAACCTGTTTGCTATGCGGAACAGATTATGTACCAGTCAAAAATGTTAAGGACTATAGTTACCACATTGTGATCAAATTAACCAGTTTACATAATGTAATCTTTAAAAACAAAAGTCAGTGATTATTCATGGTAAAAAATATCGTTTGAATGATGTAAAATAAAGAAATAAAATTCCTGTGAGAGATTGAAGCAAGTGACAAAAAACAAATTTGTATAAGCATATAATTAAATATATTGATTAAAGAAATCTTCAGATACTAAAGTGATTTTTATTTAAAAAGAGAGAATACCATACTTTATTTCGAATACCTTGATCGTGATTTAGTTTCGGTTGTTTTTTTTTTTATTTATAAAAAAGCTCGTTTTCATCTGTTTTGCGTCCGAAACGTAATGCGAAGTGGTTTTTAACTGCTAGGATCTGTTTCACGAAAACATTTTGCAACATCTCACTCTTCATTTCACATTTCCGAAGGGGTATTCTTGTCTTTTAGCGTCGTGTTGTATAAGCTGCTACTTTTCCATAACAGTGAAAGCAGTAATCACTGTTATGTGGAAGTAACTTTAAAATAGCAGATTGAAATAGCAGTTTACAAAAATTCAATTTTTTTTAAATTTCAGTTAGCACTGCTATATGCAAATACCTGTTTAAAATAGTAGTTTAAGCAAATATGTTAAAAATAACAGTTTAGAAAAATCTAAATGAGAGTTATTTATTTCCTAACTGTGGAGAAGCGGTGTAAATAAACATTTTACCTTAACTTATTTATCTGTAGCGTACATCCAGAATTCACCCATGCTCATGGGATAATTTCAGTATCTGAGATTTACAAGGTAATCAAAAAGTTCTTGCCGTTTTTTTGTTTTTTTTAGAAATAAAAGTTAAACAGAAGACGTCGCTTACATTTAGTCATCCAATTAATCACCGCCAGCATCCAGTAACTTTTTCGCAAAGTTCCTGCAATGCCTGGAGGGTCTTGGGCGCAAAGAAGCCCATATGTGCCTGTTTGCAAGTCTGCCTCATTGGCGAAGAAGTTCCTACGAATGTGGTTGTCTAGAGAATCGGAGAGCTGATAATCTGTTGGAGCATAGTCCGGGTAACACGATGGATGGCACAATGTATAATAGCCAAATGGCTGTATGGCATGGCTGGGAGCTTAGTTAGCTCTACAACATATCAAAAGATGGTTGAGGTCACCTCCTACCTTTACTCCGAAAATCATAAAATACTGTTCTCTTCCATAATCTTCCACGTTCATTTCAAGCTGCATTGCTTTATTTTTTTTATTTAAAGAACAAACTATCTATGAAATTACTCAGACCGAAGACTATTTTCATTTCCTACGCTTCAATTGATCATGTTTTAGGTACGCAACCTATGGAAAAGGAGCATAGCTCTTTCCCTCCAAGAAGAAGATTGGTCTCGGAAAGCATGAAACGATACAATAAGTGCTACGTTCTACTATGGCGGTTATTTTCCAATATGGCAGCCTTATTACTACAGTGGCGTTGATAAATTTTATTCCATTGTTTGCATCACCCTTTTTTCATAAAGAAAAAGTTTTACCCGGATAGTGTTTGCAATTAAGGACTTGAGAAAGATATACGGGCCGAAACGGGACGAGATGACTGGGGCATGGAGGAGACTGCATAATGAAGAACTCAGCCGGGCCGATGTTGCGAAAATAATTAAACCGCGACGACTAAGGTGGGTAGGCCATGTAGTTCGGATGGAAGATTACATTCCAATCGCGGTTGATGAGACGAAGGGAAAGAGACCATTGGGAAGACCTAGACGACGTTAGGAGGATACTATTAGAAGGGCATTTCGAGAAGTAGGTGTTTGTGATGAAAACTGGCTTAATCTTGCTCAGGATAGAATCTTAAGGAGAACGTTTGTTACTGCGGCGATGAACTTGTGAGTTCCGTAAGCCATAGAGTAAGTATACTGTTTCAATGATTATTTACGTGTATAACAAAGGCGAACTATCAAAATGGAAAGTTAAATACGAGTAATAGAAAATATGGCCGATAGGGGGTCAGGAAAATTGTGTGAAATTAGTTTTAAAGTTTTAGACAAGTATGAAGATTTGTATAAAGAACATGTTAAATATATTTTATCTTTGATTTCCTCACTACAAAATTCTTGCATATAAATAAACGTTTCGTTGTTCTTGTCTGAAATTTTCATTCTCATCAAACTTTCACGAAAATACGAGGGGCATTTTAGAAATATGTTGCACGTAACTGTAAACTTCACTAATTGTTTCATTCACGTTGTATAGCATATGAAGTTATATGTTTTACTGATTATCCTGAAGTCAAGATTGTTGACATTTTTCGAACAGAGCTAGAAAAACATAAAATTTAAGATTAAAGATAATGAGGTATTACAGTATTGAAACCGTAATCAACTTTCCTGAGGATTGTGTTCTTAATGACATTGTCACGGTGCTTTTGTTTGTTTGTTTGTTTCAGAAGAAGCTTACAGCTCCAAATGTTGAATAGTCCCTCCGGAAAGGGTTGAATAAGAATGAAAATTGGCATCGATACTTCTGAGAAACCTCCTTCATGATTTTTTTTTTCAAAACACTATGTTTGAAATTTTGTAATAAAATCATTCCATTTTGTTACATGTTCTCTCTCTATTCTTTATTTTCTCTAGCTATTTGATTCTATTGTTCCGCTTCAGTGAATTTAATTTTATTACTAGAGAGCGGATTTTAAGGTGCAGCACCTTTTCTAAAAATGTAGCTTATAAACAACCAAAGTTCAAAATATGTATTTCCGGATATAAAACGAACTGAAATAAACGCACTGTGTTGCACCTTTTCCGTGAATGTTGCACCTTTTTTGCTAGATTAATACAATTTTCCCTTTTTTTACTTCTTTTAACCTTCAGCACCTTTATTCTCCCTTTTCTCTCTCTCTTTTAAAAAAATTGTACAGAACAATATATTTTATTTTCAATCTGGTTTACACATAATTATTCCATAAATTTAGACGCAATCTATGGCGACACAATGACAACAATAACGGCGCAAACAGTCAATAAATAATGTTCTGCATGTACGACAAAGAGCGGCAATTTCTTTTCGTCTTCCAAAACTCCGCGATAGAAGAAAAAAAGGCTGTTTATTCCTAGTACCATTGTTGCGCATGCCGTCGAGGTTTCGTGTAGAAAGAATGTTCTGAAAAAGAAATCGAGCTCTTCATTCGCACTTTGGAGTTTGAAGTCTTTACCTTTGCTTGGTTCTGTAACAATCTGAACCAGAACTTATTCTTCTCAATAAAAGCATAGCATGCCAAAGATAAAGAAGGAAAAGTTGCGTACACTTGCAGCAGTTGTACAGGTTTATGAGATTAAATAAAACAATTTTTGCAATTAAGGTAAAAATGGGTTGGAGGGAAGCAAACCGGACCCCCATTTTCTTGCTGGATTCTTGTAGTGTGTGACGAGACAAACACGATGGTACCCAAATGTTTAAAATTGCACCGGGGGAACGGGTAATTTTGCAGTGGAAGTTCAGAAATTGAGGAGAGGCCAAGATTTTAACAATATTTGCTGATTTTGAATAAAGAATGTTCATGTAACTCTATACTATAGCACTTAAAAAAGATATCCTTCTTTGCACCTTTTTGAATGATTTTTCAGCACCTTTTATTCCCTTTTTCCTACTAATTTTTGCACCTTAAAATCCGTTCCCTATTTATTACGCTTGATTTGCGTTGCTTGAGCGTCAATTGTTTTGTAACTCTTGTCTTTTGACGCCTGTGGAATTCTGGGTACCTTCCACCATGCTCGTGTTGCCCGATCTAACTTCAGTTTGTGTCTTAATAACGTTAAGTGCAGGAATGGTTATGATTTTCGTGATCTTTCTTCTCATCGTTCACGGTATAAGTGGAATGGAGATCCCCTCCAATTACATGGATTTTTTTTTTTTGGTTAAATGCACTGTTGTTCAGTTTACTTGTTCGTTTAATTTGAGTGGTTCGACTTTGGTTTGCTATTTTCGTGAACCGGTTCCTGAATAGTAATAGTCGCCATTTGGTTTTTTGCATGGGTGCTATTTGATAGCACATGTTTTTTTTTTGGCCAATTTAAGTCATCTTTGATTTCGAGTTTTGAATGCTCGGATAATGTAATGACGGAGATTCCTATCCACAGACCGGAAACGTGGAGATTCTGTGGTTTATTGTGAGTATTGAAATTATATTTATTTTCCTTGTAATTTGAAATATTTTTTTGTATTTATTTAGATATTGGATTACTTTTGTTAACTTATTTCAATAAATGTTATTTGTTAAAATTGCACTTACACGGAGTTTGCTATTAACCTGCAATATTTTACCCTTCTAGTAAATCAGTGAGTCTAATTAGCAAGTAAGACGTATACCTTCGGGAACACATGGGCTGAAAGGCTTGACAGATCTGATCTACATTTCAACAAACAGTCCTTTCTGACATTCAGCTTGAATTTATTGATCCAGAATGTTCGATGGATTAAGAAATGTCAATTCCAAAGGTGAAGCCTTTCAGAATTTGCTTGACACAGACGTTTCTGAGTCGGTATCGTACTATGAATTGGACAAGGTGGCTACCTTCCTCTTTCTCATTCATCCTGTTGGTAATTCCAGGTATTCATTGTTGCTTTTTTTGATCGCTCTAGCTTTGCTTGAAATAAACCTTTTTGGGCCTTTTTTTAATCTCTAAAATAACTGAAAGGAAGGCAAAACTAGGTGTGAGTCGTAGTGCGGACCGGGTCAAGTATCCTCTTGTTTTTGCTACAATTCTCTTTGATATCTTCTTGTTCATCTTATATTTAAGAATGATACACCATGAAGAATGAAGAAGTGTCCTCAACGTTTCCCATGGGCAGGGCACTGAAGGTGATTTTGTACTGGCAGATGAAACTTCATCTTCTGACCAAGGGGAAAACAAGTCCAAACCTAAATCAAAACGTAACACCTACTTATTCACAATTATGGAATTGAAAAATGCTGGTCGTTTACTAAAACTGCGATCCAACGCATATCCTGGAGTTTTCAAGGCACCTGATGCTTTGAAAATCCTCTGAACGCATCTGAATGAAGTCAGGACATACTGCAAACAGTAACACCTACAACACACAACAGCATTTGTAGAACTTATGCAAAGTTGTTATTCGTAAACTGCCCAACTGATGAACTTAAGGAGAGTTGTTATTAGTAAATTGTCCAATTAATGGACTGATGGGAAGCGATTACTAGTAAAGTGCCCAATTTATGGATTTATGGGGAACACAAAGGATAAGTTACAAATCCTGTGGTTTTATCTTGAAACAGTTCCTCAAGTGTTAGGGGATAGGAACGCATACAATGCCCAGATGCGAGCAATGATTGGATCAGACAACACTCGTGTCTGGCTAATCCACTCAGCGTCAATCGTTGCCAACAACCACCTCAGCCGCCTTGGTCCCAAAGAAGCAAATTTCAACCACCTGCAGGGGTAAATATGCGGCGATCTACTGGGATTGCTGTTCAAAGTTTGACTCAACAAAGTAATTACTAATGTTGCGCCCCAGGTTCCTTAGATTTAGAGATAATTTTAAATGGACTCCAAGCCAGTAATGTTCTGACAAAGGAACTAAACCCAAAACATCTTGAAGACAATGGCTGTGTCGTACTTGGTAGAGCGTTGGCCCCCAGCCGTCATAATCCATGCAGTAATGTCGTGGACTTCGGAACGGCAATTAGTGTGGGTTCCAACCCGAGCCCGATCACCCTGACTGAGGTTCTCCAGGATTCCTTCAGATTCACTAGGCGAATGTCGGGATGGTACTTTGAGTAAGACTGATACTATTCCCATCGTCTACCTAACCCAGCCCGGACTGAGCCAAAGATGCCAAAAGGCCTTAAATAGATTCAAATAGAGGGTTTGGCTTCACAGTGACAAGTTATCCTGACTGAAGTATTCCCAGTAGTGTTTATGTTCAGTTACACCAAACTAATGTCGGAATTGTACCTTAAAATTGAGCCCTGCCCGGTTTCCTTCCCACCTGTATTTTGCCCTGAGCCCCTTTGACTACAAAACACCGAGTGACTGCATTAGACAGTTCAAATATGGGTCCCAACAATACAATACACACTATTGTTGTAAAACGAGTACAATATATGTAAAAAAATATCCAACATTTAAAAAGAAATTATGGTATATAGGCATTAGGACTGTGAATAATGACGCTGACAAGAACAGTGGAGAATTAGGGCACATTTGGAAAGTACTACGGCTGAAAACTGAAAACTCGGACACAGCTTATACTTATGTCAGTTTTGATTCAACCGGTAGCATTGTCTCATGGAAATCTTGTTAAAAAAGAAATAACCTTACACACAGTTCATATATAATATGTTGTACGTTCTCTTAATTTTTTTTCACCACACACACATACAATAAGAAATCACTTCTTTGAAACAGTGATGCGTATCGTGACTATGAAGGGAGAGTTTAACTTCTCTCTCTCTCTCACTCACTCACTCACTCACTCTTTCCTCTACACACACGTACACACTGACCACTGGAAGCACCAGTGATGAGTTTCCCAATTCGTGACCCGTGACATCTCCCCATTCTCTTCTCATCAGGCTGCGAAAGGTATAAAAGAACAAAAGGTCATCCTCTGTGTGTAGCGGTGTTACACGCGGAATTGACCCCTCGAGTCCACTTGGTTTGAGCAAGCCATTCCATGAACTTTTCTTTCTTTTCTTTTTTTTTTTTTTTTTTACCTTTTCAAATATTACGACGGAATCACCTCAAAACCTAGAAAAGGTTCATCTTCAAATATTGTTCGGGTGAGGAGTCACTCAAGTTGTTAAGTGATTGCTATAAAGAATTAATATAAGAAATTAGATGTACACGTAAAAAGATAAAACCGAAAGGCAAAATATTATGCAATAAAACCATTTGTATAATTTTTATGGTTCATTACAATAAACAACCTACATTTACATTGACAACATTTCCATGCTTTGAGGTTTTGAAAAAATATTCCTTTCATCAAATGGCATCAAAATTAATGAATAATGGAAAACAAGATGGTTTGATTTGATTTATTTTCATGACAAATAACAAGTACAAGTCACCAAATATCAAATGTCAATAATGGCTTGACTTCACTTATGACATAACAAATATCAGGCACAACTCACCTAATATCAAATGTCAATAATGGCTTGACTTCACGTATGACATGACAAATATCAGGTACAACTCACCTAATATCAAATGTCA
>JAGDQP010012244.1:0-22459 GCA_022664845.1 Lepisma saccharinum
TGTACTCTATCTAAAAGTGTAAAATATGAATAAGAGGAAATAACTTTAGTTTGGCGTTTATACCCTTCTAGATTAAGAAACAGTAGTTTGTATAATTCCGTTCTTCAGAATGAGTAAAAGAATTTCTCACAAAAGAGATCTTTGCATAATGAAGTACAATTAGGCTATTTCATTTCAGATTAAAGAATTAAAAATATTTATCTAACACGCTACCACGGAAAATCACCAAACATTTCTCTTTGAGCCTCTACAGCAGAAGAAGTAACTGAAGTGCCACGGTCATTAATTGGTCTCTATGTATCTTCGTTTTAGAAAATACTTAAGAGGCTGTTATATTAAGTTTTATTTAATTTCCCACAAATATTCTACAGTTGTAACCGTCGAGAGCGTCTTCGAAACTTTTCGACAAAGAGCTGCACATCTGAAGTACTCGAATATTGTTTCTCGAATGCTAAATTAACAAGGTTGGATTTCTATCGTGAAGCATTGATTCTCTTTGTGGTGTAAGAACCCTTTTAAGGCAAGAAAATGTGTTCTTACATGTTGCCGTTGAAGCACCAATTGTTACAGCTCTTATATATATTGGGGAAAGCACTTTTATACGGATACATGTAAGATGTTTAAAATATTACTTTCACTCTTGTTGGATAAAAGATTTACTTTAACAACTTCAGCTTCCAATTCGAAAGCTTGTTTAGTACATCGCAGAAGATCCAATAGTGGCAATACCTCTGAACTGTTCAAAAATGTTTCCGACTGTGGCAACAAACAACCGAGGGCTTTCAAATACTGTTCATTATTCCTTGCGAAAATCTCTTAAGTTTCTGATATTGTATGATCGAATGATGCCTCATTAAATATTTACTTCAGGAGAATTGTTTCATCTTCAGAGATTCTTTAACATCAAAATCTTTCAAAGACGGGGGAATCTGCCGAATTCGCTTCAACCAAGGAAGTCAGGATGTGATACTTTAGTGCATATCTTCTGCCATTTTACTTTGCCTTTAGTAGGAATGTTGTCAAATCCAGACTGTCTTTACTGCTCCAAAACTGACAGACAAACTTCACAACCTGAACTGCTTTTCCGATATGCATTTGGCATTTCCCTTTTTTGTAATGCATTGTTACCTGGCTCAAATATTGATAGGATTTATAGCATTAGAGTGGTAATGAAACAGAATTCTAATGTGCAACACTTACTTAACAGTTCTGTAGCTTCAATAGATAACTCAGATCTGCACGACCTAATTCTTCACCTTGAGAAAAGAACTCCAGAACAGATACTGTATCATCAAAATTATTTTTCAATAATTCTCACTGTTTCAAAGTGTCCATGCAGTTCATCGTTGATCCATCAACCTCTTAAGCTTTTAGTCTTTGTACATCTGTGACACTCGATGTTTCCTTAAAAATCTGTACAGCAACTTGGCTGATTCAAAATACTCCTTCACATTAGGGATCGCTAAACATACGATATTCAGTTATAAACAAGTCATAGGCCTACAGTTTCTCCAATTTTTTATATTGTATTGTCATTTAAACAACATTCTCTCTTTCTAAAAACCTGTTTTTTATGCTAGCTATGATTGGGGACACAACTACCTTCTAGCGAACGGGACCCTCTGTGTTGCGGTCCTGTTTTGCATGTTGAGTGTAATTTACTGAGATTCGAAAGGACAGCTGAAGAAAATATAAGATCATAATTTAATTCAGAATAAACTGCATGATAGAATTTATTCTAAAAGCTTTTGTCAGTCAGACTACGCGCAGTGTAATATCAGTGCATATTGAGATTAGGTTAAAAATCTCAGGTTAGGTTAAAAGGATTAAGTTAGGGTTACTTAGGTTTTGGTCCCTTTGTGCCCCCCCGAACTTCAACTTTTGCCATATTTGAGCCCAGAAATGACGAAAACTAGGGCTGATTGAAGAACGATATTTCAAACTAACAAATCTTATATTAAAACATATCAAGCAATTTGTGTTGATCTGTCACTTAGGGGGGGCCCGATTAAATTTTTGGGGCGCCCCCCCCAGAATTACGGGCCTGGAAATGGATATAATCATAACCAACTTTTAAGTATTTTCCAGCTCCGAAAGGCCCATATGAGGATCAAGCCGGGATAGGGTTGGGAGAGTATGTTGGAAGATAGACGGCCAGGGCCTATTTATAGGCATCATCACAGCGTTTTCCTGGTATGGCTGAGGAAACGCCTTGGGAAACCTCAGTTAGAATGGTCGACCGCTGGAATTGATCCGAAAGCTAAACCAATGCTCTACAACTTTTTTGAAACTTTGTTCACCCTACGCGGGATTTACTTGTTCAATTTGATATTCCTTTTTAACCTGTATGGACTGATATTCTTAGAATTAAGATAAAATCACACACAATAACATTCATGCCTGAGGCGTACCACTAACACGGAACACTCCCGAGATGATAATCTGGCACAAGTGCAATTTTGCGCGGAATCGATGGCCCACTAACCAAAAAGGAAGAAGTCATCACCACCTGCGACGTCATAGTGACAGGTTCCTACGCCATCCACTGTAAAAACAACTACAAAACCAGTATTTGCCAGGTTGTAGACTGGTGCAGCGGTAAGATGTTAGCTTAGTAAATTAAAAATCCCAGTTCGAATCCCGGTGGGGACATGATTTTTCTTTTTCTCTTTCAAAATATAATTTTATATGTTCATATTTATTATTAATAATTGCTTTGGCATACAAACAGAGGCTACTGAAAGCTACGATATAAATAAATACATCAGGTCTGGCCCGCGAGGTGTGCAAGGGGGCATGGTGCGTCCGAAGAGAACTGGATGGCGTGATCCTCGGGGGGCACAGCCCCCGGTTAGTTGTGGGCATACGCAATGTAGCACTTTTGTCTTCGGGTTTTTAAATTCAATTTTCAAATTTTCTAACCTCTCTAAAAATTTGAATTTGGCTCCAACATAAATGAAACAATTACCATCTTGTAGAGCTTGAAAAATCTTCAATTAAAAAAAAATGGTCATCGTAGGTGCAAAGCCGACAGAGAAATCGCTGAACTACCAAAAAACACATTTTAATTTATTTTGAGGTTGGGTAAATTTGGTTGAGAGCCATAATTTTTTATGCTGAATATGGTAGTACTTTTTTTTTTATCACGATTCCTTTCATGGCACTTTTCACCCTCTTACCCTGCTGACTCCTTCGGCACTTTGGTTTAAACAAATTATAGGGCGAAGTTGGTTCTTTCCAAAGATCAGCTATGAACGTAGTTATTCATGGTTTATGCCTTTCCTTGGGAAGATGGCGTAAAGGAAACATGCTGGACTTTTTAGTACTAAAGCAAGCTAACATGGGTTCAAACCCTGTTGAAGCCAAGGTTCCTTTACAGAATCCTTCAGAATGCGGAATCAAACAAGTGAGTCACTATAGAGAAGTAGACGATTTACAAATATTGGTTAAGAAGGGCAAAATAAAATCTATGGGAGTTACAAAGACAATTAAGAACACATCATTGATCTAAAGTATCCACTTTTCATATTATTATTAGAAAGAAACACTATGCCATTTATTAAGGAACATTTACGCAGCAAGCCTGTGGAGTAACAGCTAACGACTGAGACTTTCAACAGGAATACCTGTGTTCGATTCCCGAGCAGGTAGTGTCTTTTTCGCATAAAACAATGGCTGGAAACAGATATTAATCTCCGGTTCGAGAACTTACGAGGCATCAATGGCGAGAATCAGAGTAAACAGTGTGTGTGTGTGTGTTCTTTAGCATGATGATAATGTACCGTAGTTCTCATATTTTTCATTGGTCTTTCTCTCTCCCCGTCTTTCCTGACGTTTCCTTCTCATGTCTCTGATTCTTTCTGTTCTTGCCTCTCTCTTCATCTATATTATCCATTTCACTTCCTCTCTGTCTCTCTCTCTCACTCTATGTGTGTTTGTGTGTGTTCGAACAAGGCAAGTTTTCTTGCATAACATAATGATGAATCCTGCATGATGTCCATATTATTATTTTCCTTTCCTTTGCTTTAATTTCTATCTCTTAGAACTTACGTGAGTGTAATTTCTGCTTAACTCTCTCGTCAATCTATAAATGATGCTCAAGGACTAAACTTTTCTTCCTCCAAATGGAGGAATATCCTGGCATGCAATGTTTCATAGCACATTTGCACTGTCATATTGATTCTCTAACTAGTAGGCGTACAGTGAAACAACTCTCATGGAGGAAATCGCTTCTATTTCTTATAAATCCAACTTCCATTTACTTTTGTGAGTGGCTGTACAATTATGAATAGTATTTGTGGAAAATAGGACTACAAACATAAAACAATATTTATGTACTTGATGATTTTCATGTATACAAATGGCATAGTCATTCAGCACCTTTTGTGAATAATTTGTTACACCTACGACATAAGTTGCAAATCATGTTGCTGTACCCTTTGCAAATACTTTTTGCCATACTTGAATGTCAGTGAACTCATCCTATGAATATTGTAAGGACAAAATTTGCATCTTCTTTTCGACATTTCTTCTCGGTTATCTTCGCTTATTGACATGTTTTCAATGTCATTTCCCGACAATATGATGAGCTCTTCACAAATGAAGAGCATAAATGAAAAACAAGTTAAATCCATTTTTTAAAAAAGAAAATGTTCTCGCTATCATTGTCTAATTGGAGGTGTCTTACACATGAAACTACAATATTTTGTGCAGAAAAAGTTATGACCGTTAGTTTACAGGATGAAAGAAGTTGTCATTTAGTGCAAAACAACTTATATCCAAGAAACGGTTTGGTGCAAAATAAGTTATATCCATTTTTAATTCTTTTAACTTACATTTTTGCATCGTGTAGTCCGTAATGCATGTTAAGCGATGTAACAGTGGAAGTGGATAGAGAGGTGCTGAAATTTCTAAAAGATAGTTGACATGGAGACAGTTGCTAAAGGAAATTTGGGTTCCAGGAAGAAACAGCGCAATGAAATATATCGGTAAAGAAAAAGAGAGAAAGGCATAGGGATCCATTTACTTTTTACTTGATTGGAAACCCTAGTCTTGCAAGATGTTGGGAACTTACAAGACATTCGTTCTCAGGAAACTATTCTTCATCCACAACAAACCTACATTAAAGTAACATTTTCACTGCGTTTATTTACACCACAGCAGTGCTGGATTAAGCTATTTGTAGGCCCTGGGCTATTGACTCTGTTAGAACCCCTGTTAAGTATCTCTTCTGGTCGTAAGAGTAACTTAATTTCTTCAGCGGGGCCCCTGAAGCAGTTGAGGCCCTAGGATGTAGCCCTTAATCTGGTTCTTCTCTACAGACTGACCAATTAATAACCTGAAATAAAAACTACTGAATGCCAGTAGGGCTAGTTAAAGGAATCATTTGGTGTTGAGAGATAGTGGGTGTGGACGTGGTTCATTTAAGCGTGTGAATATTCTAAGTAAGTAGTTTAGATAAGAATGACGCAACATCCGTGGAGCCATGCGTGTTTTGGTGTTAAATTATTGTGGAACAAATTGAAGTATTTTGAATCTTCCGTAAGCTGTGTAAAGTTTCAATTTGTATTTTTTTTAAATAATATATTTTGAATTGAATGTGCTTATGTAAATAGGTTTGTTTTTTGTTTCGTTTTCCTCTTTTTGGTAAATGTTTCATTTCCGATGAAGATATGTCCATCCACAGACTTCAGTATGGCATTACAGTACTTCCTCTGAGGCTTGATTTAAGGCAGTGTATATTTTTTTTGTTTAAGTTGTCCGGAATAGTCAAAGTCAGAACAGTAGACACCCACTTAGCCATTTGTGATGAATATTCTTGCATCGTGTTATTAATTATTGCTTGAAGTTTCTGCATGGTGACTGGTTCATTTACTGGGACATTGCTTGAGGTTTCCATATTATTACCGTTTTTGTTGTGCTCGGGAGATCGTTGGAGGTTCCTGTGTATTTTTTTTTTTTTTTTTTTTTGGACGAAGGGGGAAACAGATAGCATTTGTCGTTATGTGTCCGTTCTTTTTGCAGGATGCGCAGAAATTTCGATTTTGTGAAACTTTGCAGGTAAAACTGGGATGAGATTGTCCACATTTATAACAAATAGGCCTATTGGAGCAGATGGTTTCATCGTGGTAGTTGTAGCATCTGCGACATGGAAAAGGTGCATTGGAAAAGACGTTATATCAATATTTGACATTTTGGATGTGCCTAACTTATGAGACTTGAGTGGATTCATAAGTTCTTTATCTATATTTTTGATTAATATTGCACATTTAATAACACAGCAATCTTGTGAAGTGTTCTGCTTTTCTGAGGCCTGCTGTTGAACTGTAATCGTAGAAGGTGTTCTTTGATCTGTTTATTTGCTATAAAAGGATCTGAAATCTATAGTTCCCTAAACAAACTTGAATTTGCATTTGGTTCCTTGTCCGACAGGGTCTTCTGACTTTGACTGAGTGTTACATTAGTTTTCTCTGGTAGAGGAGGGAATTCGCTGTCATAAAACATCTTTATTGTTGAGAAGGTTTCGAAAAATGTTTTTGGATCCAGATAAGTGTTTGAACCTCCATGATAGCGTTTGAACCGAATTTTTCTGTATCATAAGTGTCACGAAAGTTAACGAGATGTAGCAAATTATTGTAAATGGCTGAAACTCCGGCAATATCTGTATTTTCAATAATGATGAAGTTTGTTTTTTCTCCTTGGTACTCTGCTGGATAGGAAGTTACAAAAGGTTGAAGGATCAGTAAGGAAATTATTGGTTACATTGTAAATGCGTATTTTATGTACATATCTTGCTTCGTGATAAGGTGTATAGTAACTTGCAGAAGGGATTGAGATTGAGTTTGAGACATAAGTAAGGATGAATGGATATATAGCTCCAGATTTATATTAGAGTGAAGAGCGAATAGTCGGTCATTTGTTTCTGTTCCTGTAGCAACAAACTCTTGGAGGTCAATGTCAGAGCTGAAAGTAAGAGATAGATAGGGCTGTACATAATCTTTTTAAAGTGAGTCAACTGAATGCCAGAGAAGATCGAACACTTGTCTTCTACAGGGAACTACAATAATCACAAACTACTGACAACCATGTTGAACCTCACTAGGACGATAATGGTGTTTGTCTGGATCTGGATCACATAACTAGTTCAAATTTAATATAAAAACTCATCACAATTCAGTGAAAAGCAAGTGTTTAGTGCAAATCAACTTATATCCACTTTTAAAGTCAAATAATTTGAAGGACACTAGTTACTCCTCAATCTTTTTTAGTGCATATGGAAAAGCATCCTTGTGAAATTAACTGTAAATATATTGTGGGGGACATCTTGCTCATTTCTGAAAAATAAATTCTAGGGATATAACTTGTTTTGCATTTTAGCTCTTCAAATAGTCTTGGACAAATACGATTGATTAGCAGTACCTTCAGAACCACATTCCTCATTTTTTTAATAGGTCAAACTTGGCAATTACATAATTCAATAAGTCTCAAATAGTTCATGTTATTTGGGGATCAGAAAATTTCGTTATCACCGCGAATATCAAACCCTCTTGTTGCTCGACACTCAACGGTTTCTACCACGTGTCTAAGCACTTCTCTCCAATAATTTTTATCCGTTTAAATCCTCTCTAATTCACTGTAACCACACATACAATTAATTTAATCATACACCTCTAGTTTATATTATTTATCCAAACGCTTTATTATTATATTGTTTAAATTATGTGTCAAATATTAATAATATAAATCTAAATTATTTAAATCTGGATATATGGCTCCAGAATTATATTAGTTTATTACTTTTTTCAGCCTGGAAAGAAACACGAAGAATTAGAACTTATTGTTAAGTTACTACAGAAAGTGCAGCATTCAGGACAAAGAATAGCATTCCCGGATCCCGTAGACCCAGGAAAATTGCTACCAGGTAAGATGGCTTACATAAAAAAAATATGATTTAATATATAAATATATATCTAGGGGGAAAATTAACGCATAATACAACCAGTGGAAGCGTAGCAAATCATTAGACGATTAATTTGAACTAACCTAATCTTAGTAAATAATGGTTTCGCTGCAGCATCCAAGTTCAATAAACAGATTCGTTCGTCTCTTAGGGGTTCTGGTTTTTTTCTGTCTAACGCAGACTAAAGAGTCGTAATACATGCACAATTTCAAAAGGTTTTAATTTCTGCAAAAGAAAGTAGCTGAAACGTAAGGAAAATTTGCAGGCATGTATTGATAGAATGAATGTTTAAAATTCCATCACATGGATCTAACTCTTAATTTATTATGTAATAATTAGGTTGGCGTTTTGTTACCTTAGAAATCTTGAAAAATCTTCATACAGGTGAATATTATCAAACTAAATCCAGTGGAAGGATATGGGAGAATAAATGTAACTGCAGTGACAGTACGAGGAAATTCTTTTGATAGGAAGCTTTTCAATGTGCTAGAAGATGGCATGTCAGTTTCAAAATTTCATCAGATAATGACACAACAGTCCGCTGATCTTTTTGGTGTGCTGGTAATGTTGAACTTACAGGATCTTTTTTTTCCTTCTTCTTCTTGTCTTAAAAACGCTTTTGAAGAGAAGACTCTGTTCTGTGCTTGGGTTTGGAAAAACTTTTGATCTGTGGACGAGGCAACAGACTGTTAATAGCGCTATCCCTGGAAGTCCTGAACTGGCAATTGATTACAGCTGTTTCCATTGCTATTGTTATCGTCAGTCTCGTCCTGGAATATGATCATCACGGTGTTATAACTGCCTCCAATTATGGAAAGGATATCTCTTGATAGTCAAAGTTATTTTATGACTGCTCTGATTTTCACATTAGATCTAATATATTTCACCAGATATATACTATTTGCGTGAGCACTGTTCAAAATGATTGAAGTTAAAATTGCATTATACTTTACCAGTGCATCATAATCACCGGCGGCTCGACAAGTGTAGTTGGTGAATCTATACTTCATTCACGCTTTTGTTTCTTTATTTACTAAATAAAGGGCTATCTATTTTAGAGAGAAAATGAAATATATATTATAATATTTTCGTAAAGGGTAAACATTATTTTGAAACTTTTCTCTTGTGTGGGCATTAATGTACCTCTACAAGAATATCGTGTCTGATAATATTATTAGCTTTAACGTTTACATTCTTCTTTGTATTTAGAGAAACATGCTTATTGGACATACCTTGGGTCATTAACTACGCCTCCTTGCACAGAGAGTGTCACCTG
This sequence comes from Lepisma saccharinum, assembly GCA_022664845.1. Lineage (NCBI taxonomy): Eukaryota > Metazoa > Arthropoda > Insecta > Zygentoma > Lepismatidae > Lepisma > Lepisma saccharinum. Next base: position 9,237 of record JAGDQP010012244.1, read on the forward strand.
GATTGTGTTCAAACAACCAATCGAAGTGTCAGATGAGCAGGTAAGAGAATTATCCAAGATTTATGGATTATCAGCCCCGGAATATAAAATATTGTGTTGATAAACTTGTGAAGCAATACTTGTATCATTACTGGTATAACCAACGCGTAGTATGGCCATTGAGCTATACTTAACGATACTGGACTGATCGATTATTATCTGGAATCATACGTAAGAATTAACCTTGTTCGTCCATTTTCAGTTTAATCCAAAATGGAAAACCTTTCAGTCCTTGTTGGCGCTGTGCGGTCCGCTTTTTATGTCATAAATCTTGAGTTTAACACATATTGTCCTGTTCATATAGTGGTATCTCTTCACATTTTTCGAAACGCAAAACATACATTAGAAAACGGACTACACAGTGATAACAAGCGAAACAATATCTAAGTTAGAACAAAGTTTGGTGCCCTTTCGATTAACCAAGTTTGATTGTTTCCTCTTGTCCACGTCTCCTGATACTAAATAGGTTTGTAATGCGATCGAGCTCTCCAGTATGTTATAGTATAACTCAATGGTCGTGGCTATGCGAGGTGTTGGTTTTATCCTCACAAAATAGTAGTCACCAGAAAATTAATTCACACTTTAGTACATGTCCTCTATGGATTTTTTCGAATTTGGATTGGATTACATTGGCAACGTGTAGTATGATGGCCTTTCAAAAGATGTCGTTACTCATCATGCGTGACTGGTAGGCAAATCAAACAAAATGGCCGCGACACGACTGTCGTTCGAGGAACGCAAGACCAACTTAAAGTGGTAATATTTCAATTTTAGAGAGTGTTCATCAAGTTCAACGACAATGGAGCCGTCAGATTCCAACACAACCTTCAACACGCCTGACAATTCCTAAACTGGTGGTCATTCGGTAAGAAATTCTAACAGCATCCGCAGAAATATCCACTGAATACTTTGACCAGTGTTCCACAAGCAGTAGTTCGCAGTGAAAATATAAGTGTCTGCACGCCAGTGATAACACTGTCAGCAAAAAATCAAAGGTAATCAATCCCTTGATGTCTGTATAAACTTATAATTACAATTTTTACACAAGTTTTGCTTTTGCTGAAGCTTGTACGTATTTATTTTAGCGTACACTGTAGGTTTCATAATGGTTAAATAGTATTGTGAAGAGAGGGGTTCGAATCCACAGGAAAACCGGAGCCTTAGACAGTTTGGCCCACATTACATTGTGTTAAGAAAATTAACTACATAATATTTTTATCCACACCACCTGCATGTTTCTTAATATAGCATTGGTTGGTGTGAGGTTGGAAAGACACGCTCTCATACGAGAAATAGAATTTAAATTTGGCGCATTGGACCACTCGGCCAATCTGACATTATGCTAAGATAGTAAAACCACACGATATCCTTATTCCGGCCGTGTTTGTTGTCGTTTCTCATATTTTCTTTCCATATCCAAAGTCACCTCGTCTAGTTACAATATTTCAGAATCGTTAATATAACTTTTACATCATAGTAGAAAGAAACAAAAAGGTTCATAGACGATTAACTGTTCTGTTTGACTTTATAAGTATTGTTTCAGCTACCTTAAATAAAAGTTAACATGCTGTACGTGTATTTCTAGATTTTTCTAAGGCGTTTGACAACATCCATCACCTGACTTTATTAAAGAATGTATATTAGAATGGTATCAGAGGTGTATATCATATGATTATTTTTTCTTTTTTGTCGTACTTGCATAACAGAAAGTAGGTAGTACAAACTCTAGGACTCTTAATTCCTCAGTGACTGAAATTAACCAAAGGTGTTCCTCAGCATGGTTCTATTTTCGGACCGATGTTATTTCTTTTGTACATCAATGATTTTGTCTCAATAGAGTCAGAAAGTGTAGTTTTGAACGCTGATTATATAAATGTTTTAGTGACTCAAACACTTATCAGGAAGCACACAGAAACTTACGGTGTAGATCACCTCCGCCATCTTGGTGTGACTTTTCCATTGATTTACATGGGAATCGTTTTACTCGTCTTATGTCTCTCAGAAGTAGAATATCCAAGTTCCGCTTTCACGAAATTTGCCTTGGTGGTTAATTTGACTCTTGTAGAGTTTTGGTTTGTGAAGTTTCTTCAAATATATAAGTATAATGTATTATCAATAGTTTACTATATAAATCAGAATATACCAAAGGAAAATTACACTGTCCCTGTGTAAAATATTACATTTCTATAAAACAGCATGAGTCAAAGAAAACATGATGAAGCACTAGGCGAAAACTGAAGATAAAAGTTACGTTCCTGAGAGACATAAGACTAGTAAAACAACTCCCATGTAATCAATGGAAAGGTCATACCAAGATGGAGCGGGTGATATACACCGTTAGTAAATTATTGCAAGATTTACAGGATGGGTTTCAATAAACAATCTCAATATAGGACAAATGTAGATAAATAAAAAAAAAACAGCTTTATTTTCATCTTTCTCATCGATCGTGTACGTGCTGTTTAAAAACAGCTTTAAATTTGGAATACTCTTTTAAAAGTAAATTGTTAGGTGTAACTATAAACGAAAAGCTAAAATGGGATGACTACGTTTTTTAACTTTCTAAAAACAAAAACTTAAAAAAGATGTTTTTCATCACATATAGATTACACGGCACAAACTTTGCTCTCATTATGATATGTGAAATTCTATGCTCTTATTAGCTTTGGAATATTTTGAACTGTTAGTGTAAAATCCAAAAGAAAGTTGTTAGAATTGATTTTAACATTTGGTAAATCAGGGTTATAACGCTTTCAATGAGTATTTGAGTAATAAGTTATATGTAGTGATGTTAGTTGTACGCGATTACTTTAAAATTGATTTGTCTCTCGTGTAGAGACGCTGACGTGTCATATGTATCTATATGTATAACACAGACAAATATATTTCTAATTTGTACTCTATTATATTAGGTCACATTTGTAAGAACACTACAATGGAATATAGTTTATGTCCGCACATGAAATTAATATTGCACAGTTGTATTTCTCGCGCCTGTTTCGTTAGAGTGCGGTCAAAGATAGTAATAAGATGTGAAACTTGCTATACTGTACATAGTATACAAAAATTCCGTCCTCGGACTAGTCATCAGATGGCAGCACAAGTCTAAAATCACGTGATACCGCAGAGAAATGCCATTGGCGGGAAATTATTAATTTTCATTGGCTAAGATGTCAATGAAGTTTTCAACCATAATAGTCGTTACGTTTCATAAAAATGTGTTTAATAAATTTAATATTGTTTGCCTTCTATATTTAGGTTTATAGTCATTTTTATTTTTTAGAAATAGATTGCTCTTTATCTCATCTTTGCCTTCTAAACTTACGTTTTCTTTTCTCTTGATTTCCATTTTCGTCTGTACGAAGTAAAAGAGTTCTTCTAATGTACTTACAATTATTATTATTCGTTCATTTACATAGATAAAGAATGACGGTTGTTTGGTTAGAAACAAGAATGTTCTAATAGAGGATTTGCTTGTAACTATCTCATGAGTAGAGAAAGAATGAAGCCAAAAAACAACTGAGCATCGACCAAGGCGACATATCTGATTGGTTAGCGAACAACTAGAGAACTTGTTACCATTTTGTTAGCCGAAAACAATGTTTTTGATTGGAGTAAGTGGGCTAACTGGACGGGACTATGCTGTGACGTTTGGTTTCATATTCTTGGCGAAATCGCATATCCTCTATTAGAACATCCTTGGTTAAAAACTGAAGGCACCAGGACTGGCCGCAACTGTCGCTACTATCGACTCGAAGTATACATGAGAACTTCTAGCATTCACATCTTATTATCATTGGTGCGGTCTTTATAATACTAGTCGCTACGGCTTGATAACAAAAGTTTATACAACTAATTATAGGTTGCAACCATCGAGCTCTACATAAACTATACTGGAGTAACTACTTAGTGTTGAAAGATAGACGCCAGAGCAAATATTTAAACTCGTTTGTCCACTTCCAGTCTAATCCAATGCGGACCAAATTTTCAGTTCTAACTCAGTTTTATACGCTTGATAATGCTGTGTGGCCCGTTTTTGACTCAAGTCTTAATTCTTGAGTTATTCATGTAAGAATATACCGCACTCTGCATACAATAGAAAATACTGCAAATAATATTTACGTTTTTTGCAAGAATTAAGACATAACTTTAAAAACGGGCCTCACAGCGATATCAAGCGTAGAAAAATGAGTTGGAATCGAAAATTTGGTCCTTATTGGTTCAGACTGGAAGTGGACAAACGAGATTAAATTTACTCTCCGCTCCCTAGCTTCACATATTCATGAAATTTTCAATGGTTGCACTCAGTCCAGTATCGTATTAATGGAGGTCGATGGTTGCAACAGACGTGACGTCATTGACTAATCCAATGATATTAAAATCAGAGGATCGGCTAAACTTGAACCTGAATCCGAACGTATAGCTTTTTTCCGATCTACCTGCACGGCTTGGCAGCCATATTGGAAACACTTCCTGTACGAATAGCCCACTCTCGCGTATCTTGAACTATAAGAAACAGCGAGAAGCACTCAACCCGGTAGCTGCAGTTTGGTCTTGTGGTCAAGGCGGCGGGAAACTAATCCTAAGGTTCCGTGTTCAAACTTTGGCATTGATCTTTTACATATTTTTTTTTTAAAGAAAAAGTTTTTTCGTTGTTTATGTAAACACACAAAAGGAACTTTAATAAAAGTTGTGATTTATAATTTTGAAACAGGCCACTAAAAACTAGGATGTATATAAACCCACCAGGTCAGGATGTACACCGAGCGATAGCGAGCTGGGCGGCGTTATCCGCGGGGGGAAGCCCCCCGGTTAGCGGTGGGCATACGCAATAGTACTGTTTACTCAAAAGTTCTGTGCCGTACCGGAAGTGTTTCCAAGTGGGTTCTCACCAGCCCTGCAGATCTGAAGCCAGTTCTGAAAAAAAAATGCACCAAACTAAGCCTGCCATCTGGGTATGCAGTCAAAATTTAAATGTGGGAAATACTAAAAATAAATGTGATCAACTGGTAAAACCGAGGTTTTGTTCTTTCTTGTGTTACTTAATTAATAATATATATTTAAGCAAATTAGCATATCAATATTTAAGTTACGTGTAAATAGGATACTTCTACATTTGTTTTTATTAAAGTATGCAGATGTTTTTATCCTCTAATTCTGACATCTTTGTATAATTCATGCAATGACGTCACGTCTGACGCAACCTATAGTTCTATAAAAGTTTGTAAATTGCATGAATATTTATGAAAAACACAATCTGACAAGATAACCATGACGAAAATTTCTTACGAAAACAAGTTTAAAATGTAATTTGTGAGCAACATTTATAGAATAGGTTGCCTCCCGCGTAATATTTTCAAGGATTTTCGAATTAGAGAAGAGAATAAAATTAAAAGATTCTGAATCCAAACGTCACGATCTCCGTACGTCATCTTCGTATGGTGTGCACCGCCAAAATTTAGAAGAGTAATGAAAGACATTAAGTGAAACTGATCAGTTAATCTCTGAAAGAGAAGCATGAATCTAACTTATTAATCTGTTGGGTTTGAAAACTAATCTACCATCGAATTAACTTTCACTTTACCAGTTTCCTAGATTCCGGCTGTGGTACACCAAGATAGCGAACTGACCTTAGAATTCAGGATTTTAATTTTTGGCCTATCCTCTAATTGTAACAACCTTGAAAATTTTCAGTGGCGTCACGCGTGAGGCAATCTATTCTATAAACGTTGAATTCTGAGAGACAAGAGCGGACAATCTAAGTATGACGTCATGACCTGTTTCTTGCCATCATTGAGCTTTACGTAGCGATACTGGAGTGGCTACTTAGTGTTGAAAGATAGACGCCACAGCACATATTTAAACTCGATTGTTCACTTTCAGTCTAAACCAATGTGAACCAAATTTTCAGTCTAACGCAGTTTTTTACGCTTGATATCGCTATGTGGCCCGTTTTTATTTAAGTTTTAATTCCTGAGTTATTCACATAGTATGTCGAACTCTGCATATAATTGAAAATACTGCAAAAGTATTTACATTTCTTTTTGCAAGAAATAAGACATAAAATAATAACAAGAAAAAACGGACCACACAGCGATATCAAGCGTAAAAACTGAGTTAGAACCGAAAATTTGGTCCATATTGGTTTAGATTGGAAGTGGACAAACTAAATTAAGTGTCCTCTCCGTTCTCTGGCTTCATGTATTCATGAAAATTTCAACGGCTGCAGTCAATCCAGTATCGCTTTTAGATACAGGTCATTGGTTGCCATATAAACAACCATATATATACGAGAGCTTACACGTCGTAATGAATCCTCAGAAGTAGGTAGTGAATGCTTTGTTTAGATTACTAAGATCATTCTGAAGGTAAGAACTTTGGATGAAACTAACTTCCGTTAAGAATATTACTTTAACTTGTTTTCGTGTCTGTACTCCCATTTGGTGATTATCACGGAACTAAGTAAAGGGTTATGCGACAAGACGTTTTAATTATAAAATAATCTTCACAAATAAATTGATTGTAGCGTAACAATTTGTAGATTAATTCTGCCATCATTCTTCTACATTGTTAAAGCGATACTCATTACTAGGGTGTTATATATTTAAAAAACGAAAGAAATTAACTCGCGAACTGAGCTGCGTTTAATGCTTAACTTGCGTTTGAATGATTATGTTAAGGGCTGATTTTCATGAACGCTTGCGTTGCTTGCGATTAGGGTGAGTAGCCAATTGAAACACTTGTTTTAAGGCTCCTTATTACGTGTTCTACGTGTAAAACGCATTTCAATTGGCAATTCACCCAAATAGTAAGCAACGCAAGATTGAATATGAAAATCATTCCTAAGAAGATAACAGTCATAAGTTGAGGCTGGTTAAAATTCAAACCCGCGTTCAAGATAACTTGCATAACGTTAACAATGGTAAGATTTTAGTAATGTACACAAGGCATAATCCGAATGTTCCATTGTTCTTGTAACTGTCCATTTATCGCTCTGTGTATTATTATATATTACATAAGTTTTCTATATTCCGTTACAGCTGCAGGCATTCCGACACCTCAGAACCTATTGTGAAGGCGATACATGCCCATGCGATGAGTTCCAAGGACAGGTAGTGAATAACTACCGGCCACCATTACCTCTGGGCAATCGGGAACTGCGTGAATGCAACTGTGCATAGTGTATCAGCCAACAAGGAAAAACAACTATGCAATATTTGAAGAATTCACTATATAACTTAACTTTGCATTCATAGAAGAGATAAAGAGAATAATAATTTTTAAAATACAGTGCACACACTGCACTTATTGTTGCATCTAGATTCAATGTGTGATAATTCGATGTATACAGTTGTTAGATTTCAAAAAATTGAAACTATTAATAACAAAAAAACATATCACCTAGTTTAACTAACCACTAAACGTATTCAGTATGTGATACTTAAAAACAATAGCTAACTTGTACCTGATCTGTTGTTATATTAGATAAATTAATTGTAAAAAAAATACTATTTCATTATCAAGTCATTGTTAAAACGTTAAACCAAACTGTTGAAGGCATCTATTAGCTGTTGATGTGTGTGTAATCTTCACTTCTAAGTACACTATATATAATAATTATAATTAAGACTAAGCCGTCCTAGCATAAGTAGAGCTGTTGTAAATGTATTTTTAACAAGTTATTAACCACGGTTGGCCTAGATTTGTAGGTGATTTTCTCGATTAACAGTGTCTACTACGTGTTGCTATTTTGGTCTTAGAAATGAATATAGTGTTTACTACTTAGAGAGATACATACACAAGTATCACTGTAAACGCTAAGCAGCTATTGTAAATGTTATCTAGTTATAATAAAGAATTAAAGTTGGTAGTAATTATGAAATAGCAAAACAGATAAATGTAATTGTCAGGTCAACTGGCGTAAAACGCCAATGGCATTAATGAACACAAGCGATCTTTATTATTATGTCTTGATCACAGTAATCAATGTACGTTTTACTGCAACTAAAGAAACTCATACTATATAAAATGGAAACTACGATGTATTTTTTTTAGAACAATTCTGTGTGTCTTGCTGATTTATTTCTAAGTGTTATGACCGTGTAAATCTTCTGATCAATTCGCATTGATACATCAATAGATTAATGTACTCGTAGGAGTATTATACAACTTCATTTCAAAGCAAAGATCCTAAAATTTTATGAACGCTACATGCCAAAAAAAACTCAACCCCCATCAACACATAGCTTTGCAATTATATGCAGAAACTTAGCACAAGGGAACTGGAAAATATACCAAGAAATTATAACATAACATTTTGCCAAGACCTAAAACTTAAGAGCGAAAACAAATTGCGATAGTTTTTCGTTATTTTAAGCTGATCAAATAATTTACGTACTACAAGTGTAAAGCGATAGAAGACTTGTTCATTGTTGCTGGTGAATGTTTTTGTTATATTTAAGTGCTAAGGGAAAACGTGAATGTGCAATAATTATATCATCTGCAAAGCAATCTTAGATTTTTATATGACGATACAACAGTGGACGACTTCAACACAGAACACTGATTGTTTAAGTGTTGATAACATTGATTTATTTACAGTTGGAACATTATAGATTTTTTAAAATTGCCTTACTATAGTCAGGTACAAGGTGTATTGACGTCACGTACGTGTATAATTCATTCTAATTGTTCGTTATATATTCAATTTACTTACAAGCCAAATTTTCATTAACCATTTAGCTATTTATGTTAAAGCAATTGTTTATATTCAAAGAGAACTGTAGGATAAAAACTGACATATGCTGCAGAATAGAAACTGGTGATGTAATATGCTGCTATTGAAACCTTAAGACAAAGTGAAGGGCAGCGATGACATTTCTTGGTCTTTCTTTTGAAATCTCGAGTGTGTGATAATTATAAAGTATGCTAAATAAAAATACCATTTCCCCGTCGAAATATACTTGTCTTAAGAGGTAAACAATGAAGGTAAAAAAAATGTTACTTTCCATAGACTTTTACCATTGAGCTGTACTGTAACTGGAACACTCGATTGCGTTTCAATCACGTTAGTATATAAAGCCAGGTACAATGAAGGAACAGTTAAACTCATCTGTCCATTTCCTTTCAATTTGGACATCAAACTTTCGTTCTACTTAAGTTTCTTTATGTTTGTTGTCGCTGTGTGGCTATTTTCTATTTGTGTCTAAAGCCAGCTTTCGTTGGAGGCGCTTGCCGCGTGCTTTGCTTGCGATTTCTATGAATAACCAATAGAAACTCGTGTTACACGTAGAACACGGACTTAAACACGTATTCCAATTGGCTACTCACTCAAATCGCAAGCAAAGAAAGCACCGCACGCTTGCATGAAAAGCTAATCTTAATTCTTGGGTTACACAAAACAACGTGAATAATATGTACTATTATATGCACCATTTATGTATGTGCGTAACTCAAGAATGAAAATATAAATACGATAAACTTGACCAAATTTAGTTCAAAATGGATCGGTAACAGCTCGATTTACTTCAAAATGGACACACAAGGTTATTTTCTTTCTTTTTGAATCTGACTTTAGATACAAATCGAGCATTCCAATATCGTTAAGTAGAGCTTAATGGATTGTACAATACAATATGCAAGTTACGAAGGCAAACCAAAAGATAAAATTAAATAACATATCTTGGAAATATATAAAGGGAACCATATTTTTGTAGTTATAATGTTCCTGATTTATTAACAGTTTGAAATGTGTGAAAAATATATTAAAAGAGAATGGACTGAACCGGTACATTAGCTACTTCCAAAGAAAAAATATTTTGATATTTTCTGGCATACAAATGGTTCTTGAATAATGAATATGGAAGAGGAAATCATAAAACAAAGTACTGCCATGTTAACATAAACTATTTTTAGTGAACTATTTTTCATCATAAGAAAATAATATTGTAAATATATTTTGTTTCGAATCTGTTTGTAAGAGAAAGAAAAATAATGTTCTTTATAATTTCCTATCATTTAAGATGGTGCAGCTATTAATAAATCTGATCACACTCGATGTCAAGGTCGGTTTAATCCATAGAAAAGGAAATATTTGAAACAAATAATATCATCTTAATAATTATATTTATGGAGCGAATGGCAAGCATCATTAAAATACAAAAAATAATGGTTCAGAATATCTTTAAAGAGAGAATTTTTAAGTTTTAATTGCATTCCACCTGCGAAATTCCTCATTCCTAATGTATATATAATCCTGCACGAAAGAAGTTTGATGTTTCCTGAAGGAATCTATGACAATTTGCAAAAAAAAAAGTTATATATACGAGTATATAAGTCTATAATGTAAATAATATATTAAAATATAAGGCCTTGTGTTTTACAATATACAATTTAAAAAAGGATGTAATACTAATGTTATTTTGATTCTATTATTGCTACAGATCCACAAATGTTAAAACAAAATAAACATTCTTCATTAAGAAGGTAACAGCACTTTGTTAACATGTTTTAGTGCTGCTTTTGTTATCTGTTCCAAAAATTGTTGTGGTTAGTTAGTCGAGATCATAGAGAAGAAATATTTCCTTGTTACAGACATTACATATTAATCATTAGTTATAGCAAAGCTAAGCTGTAAAACAATTCAAAGACAAAAGTAGATAATTTGTTTGTAGTTTGGTAGAGAAAAGATTTATGTTAGCATACACAGACTGTGATAGTATTGACAAATAAATTATCCATAAGCTGCTCAAACAAGTTGTTTTCTCTAAACCTGAAACCTGTGGCTTGTTCTAGTGTGTGTACTTGGCCTTTTGTGTGGGTGTGTTTAAAAACAAATAAACGGGTTAATACTACTCGTAAATTTATTAATAGAGGGGCATAAAAAGTAAATAAGACTTAAGTACAGCTTCGATTGATTGATTGAATTGCTATTAACGTCCTAAACGAGCTGGTAAGTTACCAAGGACAGGACCTACAGTTTAACGTGGGCTCCGAATCAGTTGTCCCGCCATCAGGAATCAGTAGAGCATCGAAACAAAACATTAACTTATACTATTTTCAATGTAATATGCTACCGACTGACAAGCTTTTTAATCTAAAGTTCCCTCCCTACCCCCCCCCCTCAAAAAAAAAAAAGAAGTAAAGAGCGAAGCCAACTATGGATGCATTTTGAGCGACTATTGACCTTATGGATAGCTAATCTTTCTGGAACCGTCCTAGTGAACGGTTACTCAGGAACAGTTCCTGCAGATCGGAAAGGAACGATTCCTGAGGAACTGTTTTATTCATTTCATGTGTAACCAAAGAGACAAAACATTTTTCATCATGAAAAACGGCAGTTCTTTGCGTGACGCTGGCAAAGGACACTGTTAGAAGCACTCAGATAGTATGAAGTTAGTTTCGGATCTACCGAAGTATAAGTCCGATTTTGATGCTTGAACTTACATTTGAAAGCTCTTTCCAATACTAAGACAAGAAAAAAATGGATCGGTAGGATCTCCTTGGGGCCCCGTAGGGCGCTTTGCAAAAAATATCAAAATTTCACATTTTTTTAGGATAGCACTGACCCCAGACCATATAGGCGGCCGAAACTTACTGGATCTTATTCTACGCTTCAATCGTTTCAAACGGTGTATCATACGTTAAAATCGGTGGAGCGATTCAAAAGTTACGACTTTTTTAACCGAATCACAAAATGTTCACAAATGATAGAAAGGTATGTCCGTCATTCTGTGTGTCTTTTTGTTTTAGCCCCAAATGGGTGCGGGACCCCATGATGATGGGGGTAAATCCAAGCTTAGATTTTTGATAGGAGTTACGGTTTTCGAGATATGGAGCAAAATCGATCTTGTATCCTTCTGCCATAGTGACACGTTCCACTTTTTAAATACGAGCCCGTACGGAGAACACTCTCCGCCGCTGCTCCACTCATCTGGGCATGACGTAAAGGAGAAAAATGTAAAGATACATGACCTTACCTAATTTTATCTAACCTCCAGGTTCCCATGGTGAATAATTTAAAATGTACTTTCTGTCAAGAATATTACAGTGCACGTGTCTCCTACACGTTATAGCGCGTGTGCAGGAAAGAAGAGCATCGGCATAGATTGCTCGTGTTACAGTCTTTTTTTTATAGGCAGCCTTACAAAATAAGATATATCAGTACAAAACCCCGTTTGGGGTAAAAGGAAGAGTGACGTAAGAATTCTACTCCCAAAAGAAGTGATAGCTATTTTGCGAGTGACTTTCTTTGTGTCAGTATGGCGGAAGGATACTGTCTCTTAATTTTATTACAAAGACAATACTTTCACCATAGTGACACAAAGAAAGTCACTCGCAAAATAGATATAACTTCTTTTGGGAGTAGAATTCTTGCGTCACTCTTCCTTTTACCCCAAACGAGGTTTTGTACTGATATATCTTACAACGAAAAAGGGAAGTTTCACGGTTCTTACGCAAATTCAGATATATACGCAAATCAGAGCAGAAGAGAGAAAAGTAATTCCATTTTGGACTGTCGTTTCGATTGAAATAAAAGCAGGTATATGAAACATCAGCTATTAAACTAATTTTACAAAAGTATAATACCCCATTTAAAGAAAACACATTCGGCAAAAATAAGTTGCAGTACTTTAAAATAGATTAGTATATTTATTGTAATCAGAAATTGTTTCATTTATCTTTATTTTCAGGTTTAATTTAGGAGATCCAGCAAACTTGGAAAAATTATACGATACGATAGTCAGTGCAGAATTAAGTCACTTTCACACGGGGGAGATTTATCAGGGTGACTTAATTTTAAAGAATTCGGCTGGAATCTGCTTTAAAAGTTTCTTGAATTGAGAATTTGTGTACAAGGATATTCATAAATTTTAAGTAGAAATATTAGATGCCTGAACTGTCTAAAGGTTATAAAATAAATTCAGTTAACTCCTATTGTTAGGGAATCTCATTCTTTTGACCGAATTTCTGGCTTCACATTGCTTATATTTAAATAATCCTATGTGATGTATCGATTTTCCTCAGTAAGATCGATTATTCATTCAAATATTTTAGGTGTTCCTTTTTTGACCGGTCTACCAGCCCAATGTTCATTCTCCAAACTTTTATCTGATCGCTTCTGAATAGTTCATACTTTACATTTTTTGATGAAGAATTGTCTCCATATTGTAAACACATCCCCA